>WWET01005160.1:501-14231 GCA_011038615.1 Limnodynastes dumerilii
GAGTAGGATCAAGGGGCAGGTGGCAACAGGGAAGTGGTAATGCCCCAAAAATAGAGCTCGTGTCCAGGGGCTGAGAGGGAGAGACGCAAGTCTCACCCCTCTCACACAGGACCTGGTGGTCTAGTGGCTGCGAGGAGGAGACACAAGTCTCTCCCCTCGGAAGCAGGACCCAAACACCTGGTGGACTAGGGCTGAGGAAGTGGGAGGCAGCCGCCTCCTTACCTGGCCTAACACCCAGGGGCTCAAATGCTCTTTTGCTAGCCTCCTGGGTGATAAGCTGATGGTATCAATTTTCGGCCCGTCTGCCGCATCAGGCAGTCGCGGGGCTTCCCAGCCGAATTCTGCCCGCTCCTCTGCGGACACAGGGCTTCCTGCTGGGTTTCCACCCACTGCCCGCCTCCTGGCAGCAGCGGGGCTTCCTGATGATCTTCCGCCCGCGGGTCTTCCCTGCGGCCGCGGGGCTTCTTCTGGAGTCTTCTGCTGCTGTTCCTCTTCAGCTTGCTTGGAGTCTTCCTTCTTCGGTCTTGCCTAGTCGCTCTCTACTCGCCGCACTGCCGGCTCTGTCCCCGCGACTGCTCTTATCCAGTCTGTAGGGGCGGAGTCAATGACACGGCGAACTGTGCACATCGTATCGGCATGCACTCCCCCTGTCCCAGCGTATTTACCCTTGCTTACGCCAGCTGAAGGCTTTCCTAACTTCAGCCGGCGTAAACGAGGGTAAATACGCTGGGACCGGAGCGTATTTAGTAAAAAAAAACCCTGCCTACCTACACTAACCTTTACATAGTAGCGGCGAGGAACGCCCCCTCAGCCGTTACTACGGATGCCCGATCCTTGATCGGGCATCGCCATAGTTACGCCGGCCAACATCTGGCCGGCGAATGCGCAGATCTACTTTTCATAGGTCTGGATCAGGCCCAGTGGAGCTGATCCAGAGCTACGCTGGTCCGCTAGCTGTAAGTACGGCCAGCGTAGCTCTGGAGCACCCCCCCCAACACTCCCCCTGTGGCCGACGTAATTATCCACTGTTACGCCGGCTGAAGGCTACCCTAACTTCAGCCTGCGTAACAGTAAGTAATTACGCTGGCCACAGGGTCGTAACTGCTGTAAAAATAAAAATATGAATGTAAGGGCATAAAATAAGTTACGCTTCCCTTGCAATAATATTCGCAAATGCGATCACAATATATTCGCATTTGTGAATAGTTATGTAAATATGAGAAAAATAATGTATTGCCTGGAAACATTAGCGAGGGTATGCCACGTTGAAAAGAGCGCGAAAATGTGAACGCACCTATTCATTGATCGCGCACATTGATCGTGCACTGGAGCGCGCCCATTCATGCTAATGCCCAGACGAGTATATTTTCGCGCCCTTTTGCGTTCGTATTTTTAAATGTACTTTCCACTAATATTCAGATTGTGTGATTTATAATATGTGTAAACACTAATATTCGCAATTGTTTAAACGTATTTAATTAACTTTTACACATATGTATGTTGCAATATTTTAAGATTTTATACCAATCGAGCGATACTAATATTTAATATGTAATGTTTGTACTTGACAGAATCCTTGTGATAAGATGCGCATTTTAGTGTTAGTTGTAAAATTGTCGCTAAATGCGTTCGCAAAATATGAGCATTTATAAAATTATTGAATGTTTCTGTCGCTGTTAAGGGATCAGATTTGTTTACTTTTCACTGATTGGACTGTGGGAACCCACCAATGGGATCCCAGGGATTTGGGATCTACCAATGAACAATGAGCTACTGTGATATCATAGCTCCATTGTTCTAGGGTGAATAAAAGCTGGCACTCAAGCAAAGATAGTCAGAGAGGATTTCTGGATTGAAGCCTTGAGAGTGGACAGATCTGACCCCTGGATTCACTGCTCTTTCCTTATTGCCATGCACGCTATTTGTTAAATTGCTACGTACGCATCTTTGAATTACATTGCGTGCGCTACCATAGGATCACATTGCGTGCGAATTTATATGCGTAATACTATTACGCTATAGGAAGGAAAATTATTTTTACAGTTCTGGGGCTCGTCAGTTGGAACTTTTAATCTCTTTGCAAGATTGGTCATCTAACAAAGGGTAGATACAGTGGTGAGTAGAAACGTGTTTTTTTTCCATTGTTTACATTGTGTTAGTTAACCGAATATTGCTTAAAACGGGTTACTTAGTTTGAACCTAGGAAAGTATTAATAATTAAAAAAAAAAACTTATAGCATGTAATCGCATGTTGTGTTCCTTTTAAGTTCGCATTATTGGCAAAAATATATTTGATTCTTACTGCGTGAATTCGCATTTTAGCGCGAAAAAAAAAATTATACACGTGTGCGTTTATCTTGCCATATATCTAAGTATCTCTATGTTTCTGTAAAGGGTTAAGGATCTTAGAAAACTACCAGTGTTTGAAATAATCAAATTGTTGTGTTTGTGAATAGTAGACAGTAGTGTTGTTCTTGATAGGATATTCCATTATTGGTGTAGAAATTGTTAGGACTGCATTTTTGTATAGGCAGGGGATTGTTGGCAGAGCTAAGGGTTTGTTTTGTGCTTTACTAAAGTGTTAGTCTAGTTTATTCTTGAGGCCGGTTAGGGTTGGTACAACCCAGTGTTAGGGATTGTTACTTTTGTTTTGTTTGTTCCCAAAAGTGTGTTTGTGGAAGAGCCGGTCTTAGACTCCAGCCGACAGGCAGTTGGGCGATTGGTGGTCCCTTACTGACAGAGTTTGGTTTGCCCTGTGATTCTTTAGCGATTTCGATCATGGGTATTGGACCATCACGACGACACGGAGCGTTCAAGGTGTTGCCTGGCAGCCAGGAAACTAGTTCCAGCTTCAGGAACACGGGTGATAGGTCGCTTGGTACGGCTGCATATATAATGGATATCAAATATGGTGAAGTAGCTACCAAATATGTTAAGGAATGGTAGAAGTTGTCAAAGAAAACTGATAAACAATTTCCAGCTATTGGTAGTTTTGATGAAAGAGATCTTAAAAAAAAAAATATATATAAGTTTATTAATATGTAAAATGTGCTCGTCAAAGAAACGGGCGAAACACATGGAGTGCTTGAATATATGGCAACATGAAGCAATTATTTGGCGCGCAGAAATAGCAAATAGAAATGTAAGTATGCTTATGCAAAACGTGAATGTAAAGGAGTATCCGCATGATACTAAAACGGAATCAGCGCAAGTGAAATTAATGCAAGTGACCTCTTCTCCACCCCCTTATCCAGGAAGTAATGAGGACAAAATGTATCCCAACAGTGACTCTTTTCCTGTAGGTACCTGCCATAATATGTCATCAAGTGTTAATACAAAGAAACAAGTCATGAAGTTGTATCCAGTGTTGGAGGAGAAGTTAGAAAAATGTAAGAATAAGGAGAATGATGTGGATGAGGCTGTTTTGATTTCTGGAATTTCCCATGCTCTTCAATCGCAGAGAGGACAAGCTGGTGGTATTAGGGCAGGGACTGATGCACGCACACCCACTATACAGTCATCCCAAACACACAAGGAGCTGTTGGCCATAGCCCCACCTCCTGATTCCCACGCTCCCTCACCTCCAGGTTCCCACGCTTCCTCGCTCCCACGCACACTCATTTCAGGAGGTACAAGCTTTACTGCTGAATTTTCACACTCCACCCTACAGCAATTACAAGAAGGGGTGCAAGCCATAGCCCCACCCCCTGCTGTATATCCACTACTTACACCCACACCAGCCTTAGGCCATGCCATAACTACCACTAGTATGTGTCTGCAAAATGAACCACAGTTCATTGATTCCTCACCTGCTCATGTCACTAGGTCTGTGACATGTAAGAATCCTGTGTGTAAGGAGAAGATAGGTTCTAATGTGTTCACAGAGCATAACAATTGTCTGGGGTGTGTGGGATTGCATCCAGTACGCACACTGAGTGTACCTACTGGAACGGCAAGTGCTGATGGAGGAGTAAGAGTGCAGCAAATTGAAAAGTATGTTCCCTGTTCCCACATCCTGGTAAAGAGCTGACTAAATGCCAGACTGGAGGACATTGCTCAGGTCATGTCTACCTCCCAGCATTGACATTGCAGAATTCTTAGAAGACTGACAACTGGGAGGGGACCCAGACTTGAGCGATGAAAGTAACCAAACAAACATTAATAATCTTTGCAAACAATTAGGGATCGTTTTTTCTGCACAAATTGAATGGCAAAAAGTCTTCTCCAGCAAACAAAAAGACAACGAGGGGGTGAGTGACTATTTACATAGAGCACTAACAGAGATGGAGAAGTTTACAGGAATCTCAAACATCAAAGATGATACACATCAGAGAAGTATGGTGGTAACAATTCTGATGTCTGGTTTCGTGTAAGACAAAGAATCCAGATAGCAGAACCAGACGGGCAGCACTTAGATTTTCTAAGATTGAGGTCTCTGGCAGAAAAACACGAAAGAAATGTAGTAAAAACTAAACAGAAACAAACAGAAAAATTGTTGACATTAGATATCCAAGCTTTAGAGAGACAACAACAGATAGTCAACAAACCTACAGTCAGGGAAATATAGTGTTATTGACAAAAAAAAATAAAGAAGGAACCAGGGTGCAAACCCAAGGTACGGAAGGAAGAACCCTGAGGGGTTCAAACTAGTAACCTAGGGAGGCGGGTATTACAAATATGATAATGACAGCAGACGATACCGTAATGACGAGGACGATGTAAGTGAGTATGTTGTTTTAGGACATGACCTGACAGTTCATGTACCCCATGCTGTGTCTGCACTACTGAACTCTACAAGACACGTGTCATCTGCCAGATTTACAAGGTGGGAATTAGCACTATTGGCACCCGCAAATATTACAATCAAGAGGTGCAACACGTTGAACCCAGCGATATTTTTAACTCGTGCTCAGTGATGCACAAAGGGTGGATAGAAGAACTGACGCTGGGGAGGGTGATATGGCAGAAAATTACAGAAATTTTGATTTTGACACAGGGCAGACGGACACACATGACTGCAGACTACCTAAAACAGAACATTCAGACCAGACATTCAGGTCGTACCGTGGGCTAATGCTGAGGTGACATTTTACACCCATGGGAGTTGTCACAGGCAGACAGAGACTGGGGAATTGTGTACTGGCTATGCAGTTGTCGACAATGAAGGTACAGTAGAGGCAGAACCCCTTGGCCCTCCTCACTCAGCCCAAGTAGCGGAGCTTATAGCTCTGGGAAGGGCATGTGAGTTGGCAGAGGGAAAGATTGCCAATATCCATACTGATTCAAGATATACATTTGGAGTAGTACACGATTTCGGGGCTTTGTGGAAACTAAGGGGGTTTATGAAAACTGCTGGAACACCAGTGGCACACTCCCGACATATCAGCGCACTTTTGACTGCTATTCAGTTACCTTTACAGGTAGCAATCAAAGTGCAAAGCCCACACCTACGAGACAGAGTTTCCCTGGGAATCCAGCGGGCAGATGAGGCTGCAAAGAAAGCTGCAGCTTCAGGGGCGACTGAGGGGAAATGTAACTTTTTTGTGTTTGAAACTGTGTCAATGGAAAAATTGATTAACATGCAATCTTTATGTTCCCCACAGGCAAAAGCAAGTTGGCGGGCAAAGGGATGTGACCAGGGCACTGATGGACTCTAGACTGATGGGAAAGGGAGGCCTGTGGCACCCAAGTCATATCTTCCAGCACTAGCTGAAGCAGCACACGGTTTGACTCAATCAGAGAGGGGAGGTAGGATCAGACTGGTAAGCTCATATTGGGGTGCACCTGGATTCTACAAGATGTCAGGGAGGAAAGTTAAGTCTTGCCTCATATGTCTAAAGAAGAATCCAGGAAAGACCATACCAGTAGAACCATCTCATACCCCTCCAACTGAAGGTCCTTTCCAGGCAATACAGATTGATTTCATACAGCTACCACCCTGTAGAAACTTGAAGTATGTGTTGGTTTGTGAAGATGTCTTTTCGCATTGGGTAGAAGCTTGCCCAGCAGCATCCAATACAACTGCTAAGAAACTGGTCCAGGAATTTGTTTGCAGAGAGAGATACCGGGGTACATCTGTCACACTGCAAGAAGGTTGAAAAATCGGAAGACAGGCCAGACGAGAAGGAAGTCAAGACAAATACTCTCAGCCTCGAGTGCCTGTTCTTGGACAACTACGCCTATGCAGAGGCCTCGAGTGCCTGTTCTTGGACGCCGATGCAGATCTTTGAATTACATTGCGTACGCTACCATAGGATCACATTGTGTGCAAATTTATATGTGCAATACTATTACGCTATAGGAAGGAAAAATATTTTTACACTGCCCTAATCTGCCCTCCCTCCCTCCCTCATTTACTTACCTTCCCCTGCCTTCCTTCAGTAACGGTTGCGTAGTTCCGACGAGGAACGCCCTCCTCGCCGTAACTACGCAACAGTTAGGGACGCCCTATCCTAAGGATCGGGTTTCTCTAACTACGCCGGGCAACATTTGCCCGGCACATGTGCAGAACGACAGAAATGATTCAATCCACAATCCTGTGTTTTCAATTATAATTTTATATTTAATAACATACATTCATGGAGATTCAAATATAAAATTGAAAACACAGGATTGTGGATTGAATTCTTAAGTACGGCAGCGGGCCAGCATACCTCTGGATCAGGCCCATTGTCACAGACAGTTGTCTCTATCTATCTAGATATGTGTGACTACATTATAAGGGTTGCTGACATTTAAAAGCTTCCCTCCGGGAAACCATAGATGTATGCAGGGGGTGGAGCTTAATGGTGCGATTTATACAAATTGTGTCATTAAGCCCCACCCCTTGATAATCAATTACCCATTATGGGGGTTCATTGGGATGGGGGTGGGACTTGAGGATGCAATTTGCGTAATCAAGTTCTTCCCTGTCCTTAGCAACACCAGTATACTAGTGTTGCCAGGCAGGGGGGCAAGACTTAAGGACGTGGTTTTATGGAAACCACGAGCCTCAAGTCCCTTGCAGGAAATTTTCCCACTCTCCTGGAATACCGGGAGAACTGCCCGAATTTCGGGAGTCTCCCGGACATTCCGGGAGAGTCAGCAACTATGCATTATTCACAAACCACAAGCAACCTCTACCTAAAGCCTAAAGATTTCTCTGCACAATTAGCAACCTCTAGAATACAGCTCATCAGTGATGTGGTTAATATTAGTAAATGCCTCTCGCATGCAATGATACACTTTCCCAAATAGAAAATGCATTGTTTAGTGAAGTGGAACGACCACAGCATAAAGTATGAGATGCCTTCAATGTGTGTGTTCCCTTCCTGCTGTGATCTTATGTACTGAAGAACGGGAAAATAAAGAAATAACGGCATGGTGCTAATGCAATAGACATTTGTATGAAATAAAATTTAGATGGTTGTGGGCCTGGAGCTCATCAATAATACATAAAATACACGAGAAGAGAGAAAGCAAAATAAAATTGCTGTCATTTATTATTCAGTGTTTGACAGTTTCTTCAAACCAGATATTGACCTTTTTTTAATTTAAAAGTGTTTTCCTTAATATAGGCACATAGGGCCGTATTCAAAGTACCAGACGTATAACATATAGCGACTTTTACTGCTGCGCATGCGTAGTAATTTTTTTTACGTAATCTATGTATCTTTTTCTTACGTATATTGCGTAAATGCAGTCTTTCAGATCGCGTTTATGCAATCTACATAAGAAAAAGATACGTAGATTAGGTTAAAAAATTGCTACGCTAAAGCTTACAGGGGTAAAAAAAAAATTAAAAGCAAATACTCGAATTACGATTCAAAGGTTATAAGCAGATGCGTAACTAAAGGGGGAGCAAAGGGTGCGGCTGATATGAGCCGGAGGAGAGGAGGGCACATGACAGCCACTTCCCTTCACTGTAACCAAGCCGTCAGAGGATGACCGCTTAAAACAGCACTCGGCACTCCACGCCCCCAGTGCTGCATGGCTCCACCCAGCCCCACCTATGCAGACATGGGGCTGGATCCAGACCTTGTTAAGTGCATGAACTTAGTTACTCCTGGGCTAAACCATGTTGATTTAAGGGAAGTCATATTTCATCTGTTGCAAACAGTATTAGTGTTGATAGTATTAGTGTGTGATGTTTCCTAACCCAAGTCTAAATAACAGTGTGATAGTAAAGCTGGTCAGTATCTGTTTGCAGTAAGCAATTTAAAGATATATCCCTGCATGCAATGAATACAATTAACTTGGCTCCCCCTGAAATCAACATGGTTTAGCCCAGGAGTAACTAAGTTCATGCACTAAACAAGGTCTGGATCCAGCCCATGGGCTTCATCTCAATGTTATGGACCCCAAGTCTGTTTGGTTATAAGTACATCTAAAACATCCAAAAAGACAATAACAGGGACTGTGCTCTTAAAAATAAATGTAAATATACTACTGCTGCAACATTTCTGAAGCTGCTGCTTTCCTATTAATCATTGGCAATGATTACTTAAATTGTATACACATTTCATGGTAAAATGAAGATCTTGTAGATGTTGCCTGTATTCAGCGCTTAAATTGCAAGATAATTTTATTTGCTTAGCATGCTTTTTTCATACCATATGGCTGATCACTAGTGGCAGAGCTACATTTTTGGGGCCCTGAAGCTTAAACTGTTATACTTTGCAAACAGCAACAATAGGGTAACATCCAACAAGGTCCAAAGGGCCTTGCTGTCCTTGCAAGGAACTTGAAGCCCAAACGGAGGAGAATAGAGCCCCTCCTGAAAGAATGATTTACTTGGTTCCTATTAGCAAGGCAGGATCAAGATTCATTTCAAGCAGTGCAGTCCAATAGACTGCACCAATAGGCTATTATGAGGGCATATTTAGCTCTACTATGGGTGCATTTAGAATCCTATTATTAATATGGATTCATATGCTCTAATAATAAGCTATTTATTGTCCTCCTTTCACAAGGCTTAAAATGCAGTAGGGCACCTATTTTGCTATCTTCGTTCTCCTTAGGTGGAAAGTTGGCTAGACCACTGGAGGATGTTGTTACTGGCCGTCAATCAGGTCTGGGGCACAATTCATTTAAAATTTGGGATGTATTTAATAGTACTTCCAAATAGCAAAATTGGAGATGCTGGGCCGAATCCAAACCTACGGGTGCCTTACGGGCTCCTGAGGTAATTTTGCCCATCCTCTTAGCGGGGGAGTGCACGTCCCATGCTCTCGGTAGTAAATCTGGACACTCGGACACTTAACTTTTACGATCAGGTATGCAGGTATTACGGCCGCATACATAGGGTTGCCGACTCTCCCAGAATCTCTGGGAGACTCCCGAAATTCAGGCAGTTCTCCAGTATCCCGGGAGAGCCGGCAAGTCTCCCACAAGTGACTTGAGGCCCGTGGTTTAATGGAAAGTCCTGCCCCCCTGTCTAGCAACACTAGTATACTAGCGTTGCTACTAGTGTTGCTAGGGACAGGAAGGGACTTGATGACGCAGTTTGCGCCATCAAGTCCTGTCCCGATCCCTATTTCAACTAGAAACGGGTAAGTATTTGTCATGGGTGGGGCTTAATGACGCGATTTGCATAAATCACGTAATTAAGCTCCGCCCCCTGCATGCATCGCTAGCTTCCCTCCGGAATCTCCTGGAGGGAAGCTGGCAAAAGTCGACAACCTTGCGCATACCTGATCGTAATGGGGCTTCCACCGACCCCTCATTAACATGTCTATACGACATTCGTAAAGGGGTGGGGGACAGCCCCTTTCTTTTAAGAGCAGGTGTACGTAACAGACATTACATACGCTGATCCTTACAAGATGCGCACAACCTTCCAGACAAGGACATTTTGTAAGTGCTGTACGTAATTCCCTTGTCTTCCGTAGGGCTAGATCCTTTGGTTGTCCTTAACAACCAAACAGATTCTAGCTACTATTTTCTAAAATGTATTTGGTGATTAAAATCCCTAATCCCAAGCTTAATTTTTGATTTTTTTTTAAAGGTTTTGTGTGAATATAAACACCTTCTCGGTTTTCCAAGAACAATTCTTCCAAAGAATTATTTCAGTAGCTTGGCATATTTTTGAGACAGCCATATTGAAAATATGATATTGAAGTCAGTGCCAAAGGAATTAGTTACATAGGGTCATATCAATTATAAGTCACTTGTAATTTGGGCCTTACCATCAGAATATTTGACATTTTCATGTATTTATGAAAGCCATTTTTATAACCCCATTAATCTCTTTTTGCTCGTGAGAGAGGTATCACCTGTCAGCTATGAACAGCTGGTGTTAGACAGCTACTATTCAATCACTGTCTTGTATACTGAATTAGTTCTTAATAATATAGATTGTTTGTCTTCTTGCAGCATAAATGGTGTAATTAAATTCATTATCATCATTGTTGTACTACAGTATAAAAGAAAAGGATAAAAAAAAGAGTGGTTTAAAGGGTATAACCTGAAACAAGTGTACTGTATGTGAAAATAAAAATGGCAAAATACTTAAAATTATGCTATATTAATGTGGTATACAGATATACGTTTTTCTAGTCACTTGTTTGTATGTTATAATACATTTTGGATATAGGGATCATGAATTTGGCTGCAAGCAGCCAATCAAATTGGATAGTTGTAATTTCATGGATATACAAAGTAGATTATTGTTATCAGACTTCTTTCACCTTTGATGTGACCCTGCAAAAATCCAAAACCTACAATAAAATGCTTGCAAAGGGATGGTATCTTCTAATGTAAATTATATTAACCTTAAAACGGTGACGCAACAAGTCAGTGGTGGGTCCAGGTGCAAAACTTTGCTTTTCCAACCCCCTTTCCTACAAACACAGACTCTCCTCTACCGATGTCAATATCTTCAGTGTAGCATCATAGTCCGGGGCAGAAGTGCAGCAGTAGCCTGGCGCATAGGTGGCGAATTACTCAGTCACAGCGAGCATTGGGGTGAAGCACCAGCTACTCCGCTGGTACCTCAACCTTTGCTTTCAACTCTTAATTAACAAAGAAGCAATCCACAGAGTCAGGTTAAAGTTCAATATATCCAAAATCTACAACAATAGCGGGATTCACTCATACATGATCCCTTTTTTAATCATAGTATCCACAGCATATAGTTTACAGTTACATATCGACTATCTAAGTAAATGGACCATAGGGGCATTGCCCAGATCGGAAATGTCCCACCAGAGTAGATAAATGGACACAGACTTCATGGGAATATGCTTTAGTCTAGTTAATGGTGATATTATTTATACTGTACGTTATTCTAAAATTTCCTATTATAGAAAAAAGGTCTCCGGCCCTAATTAATAAGCTGTGTGGAGGAGTTTTGCTGACTCCCCAAACAACAATAATGGAGTAGTATAGGACACAGCGAATAACTAAAAAAGTGCTATATATATATAGATGGATGAATTCTCCAATAACCGAGTATTTAATGAATCCACATCTAAAATCTAAAAATATAAGCACTATAAAACAATAAAACAAATAAAAATATCTCCTGATACTTTAAATAAAATAGACTGAATCTGTGCCAGTTGGAACACTCTCATAAAAGAGAAAAATCCCCCGATCTCACATAAATAGCAGCTGAAGGTCTCAATATATGAAAGCATATAAGTATAGCCTATGGATTACCACAAGAGTGATCCCTGGAGAAGTTCAGTCATCCAAGGCAGAAAATTATTGCAAATGTGCCAATATAGGGCTCTATTTACAAAGCTTTAAAAAGTTCATTTTGTGGAGTTATAAAGTTATAACTCCAAAAATGAACTTTTTCTTATTTACTAATGCTGCACCACCATGGAAATCAACAGTTTCCATGGTGATGCATTCAAACTTGTTATGTGCTCACCGGGCCGTTGTTCTCAATGTGGGCCAGCGCTTTTAGTTATTTACTAACACTTTAGAGTGGGGTTTTACACTCTGCTCTGAGAGTTAAAATAACGGCATCTCAGACTGGCGTTCAAAATTCTATTCCTTTTTCTCCTCCTAATAGCTGGGGGGATATATATGGGGAGACCACCGGAATATATGTAAATAGAAGATAGTTTAACATTTAACATTTTAAAACAATTAAAAAACAGAAATTAAAAAAAAACCAATAGAATAGGTTTAAAGATTTACCTGAACGAAGACGCGTCTGCCCATAGCTGCATTCATGAAGAGTCTGCTCATGCGCAGTGCTTCTCATGCCGGGGCTTCATTTTTTTACAAAGTCCCAGCAGAGAGCCACTGCGCATGTGCAGACCTTCCGGTCACACGAAGAATGCCCGCGAAAGCTCGAATGTCATCACGGGACAGCCAGCAGAGGTAAGTATTAGTAAATAGTATGAACGTAGCTCACAAGTTCACAGAGAGCCAATTCCAACCTGGATGAGCAACTTTCTTGTAAGCTGAGTAAATAGAGCCCATAGTGAGAATCCTGGGGCAGAGGTTGAGTTGTGGCTTAGTTGATTTGTAATCAGCGGCAGCCTGTTAGGAACACGCCAACTCAAACCGAAGACTCCTGTGGTGATAGCAATGTAAGACGCAGCCGTTAGTACTGTTTAAGTATTACCAGTGGAACAACCCACAAAGGAGAGGTAACAAATGGAATCATTTGTATCTAGATACCGCTGGTATAGTGGTTAAAGTGTATCAAGTGTCGCTGTCAGAAAGAAAAAAATAGTCGGGAGACAATATACAGTAAAGTGCTTTCAAAATATTCCTTCTTTTGCGCTTCATCCCTCTCTGGGGACTTTTTCAAAGCAATGTGAATAGTAAGTGGGGATTTAAAATGGGATGGGGATTTTAAATGCTAAGATCACAAGTGTGAAGTTAATCAAATGTACGGTGTTTATTAGTCCTTGCAAGTGGAGGTTTTCCCATATCTCTTATCAAGGATCCGTAATCCATGTTAAAAAACACAGTTCTATAAGTTAACTACTCTGTTGTTAGCACAAAAAGAACAATGCTAATCCTTAGATCTTATGCAAAAAGCACATAAAAACATTATCAAATCATATACAAGTACATAATATACAAGTTATAATATACAATAATAATAAAAAAAATAATAATATAAGCATAAGTTAGTAGAAATGGTAATAAATTACTATATCTCCCAATCATATATTAATATATAATTCATTAAATAGCTCAATGATTTACAACTATAAAAAATTTCTAAACATTAATTCATGATTAAAATTATCTTCAATCAACAGTTTTTTATTAATAATTCTAGAACTCAATATCCATCTTCTATATACCACATCCCCTTTGATAGTAATCAAGTTATTATTTATTAAATCATAGGTATCTGAAAAATAATAAATGATAAATAAAAAAATGATTAGTTATTCTATAAGACATGCCTGACTTTGGGGTTGTTTTGAGCTGACCCCCCTTGTCCCCCCTGTTGCCAGGCCTGGATGTGACCTAAGGTCAACAGAACAAAGACACTAAGGGGCCAATTCTATTACCCGCTATGCGTACCCACACCACTTAGTAAACAGGGCCAGCGTGATATAGGTGATGTGGTGATTGTCTTGATTTAGTGCAGTAAAAATGTATGGTGGTACCTGGCACCCTCCAATCATGAGGGTACCAGGATACCTGAGATCGCACAGCCAATTTAATAACCATGTATGGTGTGTTAAATAGATAAAGGAACCCCCTAGCTAATAATTCATTGTAACCATGGATCAACCGATCCAATAAAACAATAATAAGTGCTTCAAATA
>WWET01005160.1:15287-37907 GCA_011038615.1 Limnodynastes dumerilii
CGGACCGCTGATCCGCCCGTCGCAGTTAAGGCAGGCTTATGGCAGCGTAAGCTGCCATAAAGCCCGCACAACAGAGGGGAGTGACAGGGGGTGTGCACTCCCCTCTGTCTCGCATAATTTCAGATGGAATCTGATCCGGTCCATAATGAGGATATATTATTATCATTATTTTTCTTTATCAGTCTATCATTGATCTCTTTGGATTACTATTGTCCCATGTTCTTTAATGTTGGCTGCTATTACACTTGTCACTGTATGATAATATATTAATCATAGTTGCCAACTCTCCCTGAATATCAGGGAGACTCCCTGAAGATTGGGTGATCTCCCTGACTCCCTGAAGTGTTTGGTAATCTCCCTGATTCTAATTTCATCCATTGAGGTCTATGGAGATGACCAATTTCATAAAGAATGAAAGAATTAAAGAATCTTGTTAATCAGCTGCAATGTCACTTTTAGCTTTTCTATAAAGATAGTAATGAAAGTATTCACTGACAATTTAATAATCCATAAATACTGACATTTTTATTGTAAAATAGTTTTCCTGGCAGTGCTAGATACACCTATGGGTGGAGTTATTCACAGGACACACATCTATGGCGCTACAGGACACACCCCTTTGGTGCAGCACCTTGATAGTACTTGTACAATCTCCCTGATATTCATTTGCAAAAGTAGGCAACCATGATATTAATAAGAGTGGTATTTTTGCAATATTTGGATATAATCACCATTGGGATGTATATTTGATCCTTTGATTTTAATATTTTGCCTTCTTAGTCATTTTAATTCATTTATAGTAAAAGTTATGTTTTAATTCTACTTTTGCATCTCAGTATCAGTTGATTTCTTGGAGTTATAACAATAATTTGATATACAATTCTTGATTATTCTTGACATTTAGTGCGCTATAATCTGGTCCACCCTTTGTTATTTTTTTTTCTTTGTTACTATAAAGTCCTGATTTAGCAGGATTTAGAAACAGAATGTATGTGAGGAACAAATGACAGTTCATGGTCAAAAGTGGTCAATAGTAACACCTAGGCAGCGTGCATTCTTGGTTGGAATTATTTCCATTCTCAACAAAAAAATAGAGAGCAGATGGGTAACTTTCATTGGCAGGTGGCAATATTATTAGTTCTGTTTTCAAAAGTGTTACACACAGCACTGGTCTCTTGTAGTGAGGGAGCTCCCGCTGCACCACGGCTCCCGGTGTCTCTATGGCAACCACCATATTGGCATATGCGTGCACGCATGTTGGCCATTGCTATGGTGTCAGGACGTGATTCTTCCTGCTAGGGGTGTGTTTGGCTGCAGTCAATAGCATGGCTGTGGCCTCTATTTCAGTTTTTGCTTCCCGGTTTCTTCTTCTATCTCTCTCTTGCCTTGTGCTTTATTGTGATTCTTGATTGACCTTCTTCCTGGGTTTTCCTCTGTGTGTCTTGTGCTCCCTTCCTTCCATTGTTCTTTGCCTCAGATTGAGTGCGTCTGCCAATAGTAGTGTGCTTCTGTGTGAGTTTGCCCCTTGCCAGTCCCCTGTTTGTCTGGGTGTTTGTATAGCTCTTCTCACTAGGGTCTTTGCTCTCTTGCTTCCGTTTTGTGTCCTTACGCGCACTTATAGGTTGTCCGCCTGGGGCCGCGACCTGCCAGAGTTCTGCAGCCCAGGCTGTCCCCACCATCAGGGGCTCCAGTGAGCTCCAGGCTCTGGATAGGCTCTGTGCACTGAGATGGCGGGAGAACATCCAAGATAAGATGGCAGAGAGGCATTCAGTTACGGGGGCCAACTTAGATGATGAGAGATCAGGATGAGATAGGTAGATTTGTGTATCATCTGCATAAAGAGGATACTGAAATTTAAATTACTTTTTTATCTATCCAAGGGAAGTTGTAAAAATAGAGAAGAGCAATAGGCTTAACACTGAGTCTTGTGATACTCCAACAGATAAAGGAAGAGCAGGGAAAAAGTGATTCAGAAAAGCGATTCAAAAAAGTGAACACTGAAAGAGCGATTAGTTAAATAGGAAGTGAACCAGGAAAGAGTTGTTTCCTGAATACCTAGGGATTGTAACATTTGTAAGAGTAGAGAGTGGTCAACAGTGTCAAAAGCAGCAAAGAGATCCACGAGAGTTAGAATAGAGTAGTAACGAATTCTCTGACTTTTATTTTAAAGACAGAAAGTTATGATTTGTTGCTGGGTAATTATAAGACTGCTGGGGTGTATTTTTTGTATTTGTGTAAATTCCCCATACCTTACAGCACCTGCTCCATATTACCTTATAAATTGATTTGAGCAACCTCCATTTTGTGTGTTTGTTTAAAAGCATGTCTGGGATAGCAGCTGACAGGGGATGCTGTTTCAGAGTGGCTGTTTTGGAGACTTGGGGGACCTCTGCCGGGGGTGACCTCTCAATTTAAAAATACATGATATATGAATAAAAGTTGGGACTCTGACAGTTTTAGAGTTAGGACCAAAACAGAGAAGCCTTGTAAGTGGCTGGTGGCTTATCAGATATCTGCAGACGTATGGAACTAATTCTCTTACTTTTATTTTAAAGATTGAAAGTTATGAATTGTTGTTGGGTAATTGCAGGAGTGCTGGGGTGTCTTTTTTGTATTTGTGTGTGTGTGTATATATATATATATATATATATATATATATATATATACACACACACACACAATATATATATATATGTCACATACACACACACAAATATAAACCACAGAACTGTGCTGTTGTTTATAAGTAATGTCCATTATATTCTCTTTTATATAATATGCTGTTGTTTATAAATAATTCCCATTGCATTCTGTTTTATATAACATGATTATTGCAGTGCCAATATATACAACAAAATCATTTTATGCTCTAACAATTTCATATTTCTGAGTCCACATTGACTAATGTGCTTTATCCACATGTAAATAACTAAATCATGCTCTGTAAATGGTTTTGTATGTATATGAGGAATTTCATCATATATTAATAATGAATCTATTTTTCATAATAAAACGTTTTCATTTGACCACATCAATACCAGAATGTAACATGCTACTGTATGTGCAATGTGATGATTGATAGCTTTAAAATATTTATATGTTTACTTACAACCTACATACTTAATTGATTATGCATACAAAAACAGCGATGTATCATGTTAAAATAGACATCATACATTAAAGTGTATGGACCTGATCCATACCTATGCCGATGCGCTGTGCATACTAACGCACAGCGTATTGGCATGCAATGCCCCCCGACACTCCCCCCCTGTCCCAGCGTATTTACCCTTGCTTACGCTGGCTGAAGGCTACCCTAACTTCAGCCGGCGTAAGCGAGGGTAAATATGCTGGGACAGGAGCGTATTTACTAAAACACCTCCCTCATTAAACTACTTCCCCCCTCCTACCTACTTTGCGTAGTAACTTTGCGTAGTAACGGCGAGGGACGTTACTATGCTGCTACTATGGACGCCCGATCCTCGATCGGGTGTTGTCGTAGTTACGCCGGCCAACATCTGTACAGCGCATGCGCAGAACGGCTTCTAGACGTTCTTACGCTGCCGCCCGCTGTAAATACACCGGGCGGTGTAGGTCTGGATCAGCCCCTATGAGTATACACTTAAATTATCTCTTTATATTATTAGATTTATTATGTTTGTTGTATCAAAGGTAGTAATCTACAATTGTTTAAGCCATTTGTCCACACCTACCTAAGAACTAAGGGCCTGCTTCACAGTTAAGAAGCTGCTGCTATTTCTGTGCGTATTTTTAGGAACGGTTAAACTGTGATGCGTAGTACCTTTATATACGCAAGCTACATAGGTTTTTGAATGGTGAGCCATTAAGAGAGATTTACTAAGCCATAGGAAATGAGATAAATAAGAAGGGATGTGCCAGCCCAACTTAAGAAGAAACATAAGAAAAGTGGGTGGGGGTAGCCATTTGAATGGGGCTGCTGGGGCGTGGTTTGCTAAAAACGTGCATATTTCTGCTACTTATGAACATACATACACACACAGGAAGTTAAGGCTGTCTTTGGCATTCTTAAGTCGCTTAAGAACCACTAGAACAAGGGCGTGTCAATGGAGTTGCCATGTTTATAATTGCAAACCCAATCGTTCTTATCTCCCTTCTTAACAGTGAATCAGGTTCTAAGTCGGTGGTGGTACCTGTTACATCCTGGACGACTGTATCCTGTTTTGCCTCTGGGGCAGACCTGGACCAGTTATTCCTACTGTGGACATTTTTTTTTTACCTGCCCCTAGAGGTTGCTGTTCAGCACTCTTTCTGGGTTTAATCATGTTATGTGCTTGTAATCCTACATCTGGGTTTATCTATCCCATCATTCCAAAACTAGGTGTGGGTCATTATTTCCTTTTAGTTACCTGCTTCCTGTGCTGCACATTTGTTTGCCGATTCCATGTAGACTTTGTTTGGTAGTCTTGTACATTTGTACTGTGTCATTTTTTGGACTCTGTTGGCGTTCCTGATACATATGGTATTATCAATGAATATCATGTTTAGCATTTCAGTACATCTTGCTGCACTCCTGGTGGATTTACTATTCAGAATTTCTGAACACTTTGCTGTTATCCTTTAGGATATAGGGCTGCATCTAAACTTAAGTAAGTGCTTGAAATTAGTTACTCCTGGACTAAACCATGTTAATTGCAGGGGAAGTCAAGTTAATTGTATTCTTTGCATGCAGGGATATATCTTTGAATTGATTACTGCACACAGACACTGACCAGCATTACTATTACACTGTTATTTAGACCTGGGATAGGAAACATCACCTCTCAACTCTAATACTGTTTGCAACAGATGAAATATGACTCCCCTGCAATCAACATGGTTTAGCCCAGGAGTAACTGATTTCAATCACTTACTTAAGTCTGGATCCAGCCCATAGTTCTCAGCGCTCCTGTATATCTTGCTGTATTCCTAGTGGATTCTCGTGCTGAGGATTCTGGATCATCTCTGGTCAGCAATCTTAGACCCTCCCTACATGGCTTTTCAGACTACATCTCGCTAACATTCCTCGAGCCATTTGTCTTGCATTCCAGATCTCCTCCACTCTGACAATTTCTGTCCAGATTCCTGGAGCCCTCCATATAGCATAACTGTAACCTTCTGTCTGGTATTTCTACACACTACTCATCATGTCTGCCTCACGGACTGTGAAGTGTTTCTTGACCTGCTGTGAGTCTGTGGCCAAGTCCATCCCCACCAGGGTCTCCGACGAATACCAGACTTGTGGTTATACTTGTCCAGGTTTACAGTCATACCATCACTGATGTTGCCCTTGTTGAGCTCCTTGTGCATGCTGTAACCATTTAAGTATACAAATATATGTTTATATAGAATTTCTTTAATGCCTTGAAAAAGCTTGTATGCGAAACGTACGTCGGCTTTATGCTGCGTTCCCACTGTCCTACCACTCAAATACTTAGATGTAATACTTGATATAATCATACCTCTAAACCTCTAAATTTAAACAGAGTAGCTGCAGACCCTTATAGATCCGTGCATGCTCTTTATGTTTGGAGCTAATTAGCCCTGTGTTTCCCTATGGCTGTGGGACGGACACACTGTGTCTTGACACCATCATTTAAAATCTAATGTTAACAGCTATTGCTGCATTATTATTTCTTATCTTCTTCTCTATTTAAGTATATTATTTAAATTATAGGGATTTACCAGACACTGCCTCTCCGCTAATAAGCACTGGATCTGGGTTATCTATAAAGTGTTATTCTACCTTATATCTAACATCATTATAAATCTTATCATATTTATAGCCACATTCTGCAACTCTGTATCTTTAGAAGCATTTTCATCTATTGTCTCTTTGTTACATTTAACTAAATACCGCTAATATCGCTAACATTTGTTTAGGCATGGCTTATTAGGGATAATGCTATATTATTCTACCTCATATTCAACAGCATTATAAGTCTCATTATACTTATTGCTACATTCTGTAACTCTGTATTTTTAGAGGCATTCTCATCTACTGTGTCTCTCTGTTACATTTAATTAAATACCGCTAATATCATCAACATTTGTTTAGGCATGGCTTATTAGGGATCATGCCTAATATCAATATAATTTCCTATATATTGGTTAACCCATACATATTGGGATAAATATATATATGATAACCTCATTTAATTATTACCTAACTGGCAGATATATCTGCTGTTTGAAGAGACTAACAGTTGTAATATTTATATATATTTTTTTTCCCACATATTTCTTCTTGTATTTTGATCTTAGAGGATTTATATCTAAGAACTCAGTGTGGTATATGGTTACATTCACAGTGGGAACCAGCTTCTTTCTCAATTTTTTAATTTCACTCCCTACCTTCCCTATTCACCTTTTTAACTGATATTTCACATTTTAAGATACTCAATAAAGTCTAAAACTTTTATAATTATGCTATTACTTCAAAGGGTTGTACTAGCTAAGAGTGCACTTTAAGAATTTCTTTTTCTTCCTTTTTTTTCAAGCATTCTATATAGAATTTCCAACTGAAATCAAAACAAATGTGCAAAAATTGCAATATTTTTGGAATAAGGGATTTTATTCCTTATCTTTATTGAAATACTCCATGTCTCATTATTTCTTTCCATGTTGCTGTTTGTTCTGTGTTTTAGGAAGATGAAAGTAAACTGTAAAATCAATATTTCAATAACAAAGTCTGACATTTGATTTGACAACAAATGGGAATACTGTAGAGACAAAAAAAATCTAATAATATGGATATTAAATACAGAAAAAAATCCTGATAGAGTGGGAGATGAATCCTCTGCAGTTACACAACCAAAATATTTTACAGCGGTGAAAGGAAATAATTATGATCCAGACCTATGGACAACGCAGAAGAGGCTTTGATATTATGAGTGTGAGTCTATATTCCTTGGGTGAGAAGGTAGTGAACACCCCATGCACTCTCCTCACACGTAAAGAGTTTCCAGGCCGTGAACCCTACCTTACATATTATGCATCCGTCCCCACGAATAAAAGACACGCTCATAATAAAGGATTCTACATAAGGCCTTAGCCATTTAAATCGTTGGAATGAGTTATCTTGCATAATTGAGATTTGTTTATAATGTATTCCGATGCCTAATTGCCATGTTTGCATGTGTGCAGTACGATCACACAGTACGATCACACTGGGTACCCTGTCGTACGGAATTGTACATCCAGTCCCGTGTCCAATGTTCCAATTGCACTGTGCTCTAAGCTTCAACCACAGCACCAGAAGGGATCCTATACCGCATCCCCACTATATGCCACCTCCATCTTAATATTTCCAATCTTTGCCCACATAAAATGAAGTCTGGACTTCTTGGTCATCTCTTGTGAGTGCAGCTTAGAAGCCATTGAAAGTGTTAAAATCAAATGTGTGAGTTGACCTGGTTTGTGCTACGTTTGTGCCACTCGATGAGTCACATGTGTAAATTGGAAAAGTGGGTGTGTTCCAGATTGGCCCTGTATTTTTAAATCAGTTGTCTTGTGATCTTTAGGTAATATAAAATGTGTATACCTAGACAAATAGCGCTTAGAAGGTTAAAGCATGAGCTAATCCAAAGATAAGATGTAGAGAATCATTTTATTAAGTACTTTAAAATTCAAATGGTAGGTGTCAGTATTGCGGGATTCTTTTTGAAAAGTCCAAATTGTTCCTTTAAGGATTGCAGTTCACCTCCTTTATAATTGCTATACTTACACCGCCAATGGTATTAACAGCTGGTATTCCCCGGTTGGCTGTGGCAGGTGATGAGCAGCATTATGCAGGAGACTGGTTCACTTTAGGGGAGTGGCTTTGTGGCCACATGAAGCAGACTGACATGGAGGATGATGGTCCTGGCCTGTGCTGTAATAGGAAAGCAGGTGGGGATGGCAAATGGGTCACAACAAATTCAACAGTGCTCATGCACTGACATAAGCTCTGGTCCATTGTGTAATGTGCTCTACTAATCCACTGTATACTGCAATTGTTATTAGATCTGTTGCTTCAATATAAAACTACTGTTTTAATGTGTGAAGGAAGTAAATAATTACAGTCAATAACCAATGCAATTCCTTAATGTAGACATATTTTATTTTTATTATTTTCAAATAGATCCATTATAAACTTCCTGCTTTTACAGAGAATGTTAATGGACGTCTTAGATATTTTGGCAGTCAGATAGTACGACCATACTATCAGTACTATCATTTTAAATATGTTTTCTAAAAGTATTTTCAACAGTCCTTCAACCTCTGCCACATTACAGTCTAAGGGCCTGATCCAGAGCTACGATGTTATGAGCGGTCTAATGCTCAGCTTAACATCGCAGCAAGGCAAACGCCGCCCTCCCAGCCTCATTACCCTCCCCCCGCCTACCTGCACTAACTGAAGTGTAGTAACGCTGGGGGATGCCCCCTCCAGCGTTACTACGCTGCTGCTTCGGACGCCTGATCCTCGATCGGGAGTTGCCGTACCAACGCCGGGAAGCATGGGTCTGCATCAGGCCCTAATTCCCTAACATACCCACACTCACAGGCTAAGGGCAAACTTTACACCGTGCGGCATGACAGTGGGGGTGGAGCGGGAGCAGAGCTTGAACAGGACGGAGCTTATTTGTCCTGTTTTCAGGCCAAATTTGGGCTAATATACCCCACATGTTACACGCATTGTAAACCCCCTTTTCAAAATCCTGTGTTTACCACTGCGTGTAATTTCCCCTCAACATTTTCTCTTTCTACTTAAACTACTCCGTGTGGTCTTTAAAGACCATACGTGTCTAACTGGTACGTAGATTGCGTAAATGACCTACTACGTATGCATCGTAGGTCATTTTGGTAAAATACGCATTTAAGCAGCACAAGCTTCTAAAGTGTGAATCAGGGCCTATCCAATGTCCTCGACTACCGATCTAACACATAGTGGACACACATGGGCCAAATATTTGCGTTAATCTCCCCCGCTGAGCACCTAACCTAATAGGCTCAACCCAGAAGTTGTTGGATCGTTTGGGGATTGTGAACAATCAGATTATTGGGTCAGAGTGTTTTCTGACCATATTGTCAGTGTTCTGGCAAATTGTTCCTTGCCATACACTGCATAATCTTTATCATATAGTCAGCTTTAATCACTTATGTCATCCACTGCACTTTAATGCACAAGATTCTTCACAATTGTTACTCTACTTGAAGTAAACTTTTTGGTTATTGATTTGGTTTTATTCATGACATTGCAAGTGTTTAATTAAGTAATAGCCAATGATAATACCAGTCAGACTCTACAAAATAAATGAACTGTAAAAGTGGAACTATTTCTCGAATCAGCCACCAACAAATTACTCTTCTAATAACACATGCTGATTGACCATATGTATAATGGGACATTCACAAAGAAATGATAGTTTTAAAGAAATGTGTCCCCTGAAATCCTGAAAAGCATGATCTCTGATTTACTTTAGTAGCTAATTAATTCAGTGTTGATGCAGATCAAATTAGCCAATTGAATGGTGCTGTGTGTTCTGTATGAGGTCTGAACATTCGCATATGAGAGGGAAGTGAGCTCCCATGTTTTTACCCTCTCACGTATGGAGTTCTGGACACTTCAGGACCCTGGCCCTTATTCACACTTAATAATGTTCCTATATAAACACAGGGCGTTTCTTGGCTTTTTTTGTGATTTGCGCATGCACAAGCCAGATGTTACGCAAAGAATTCCATTATGCACTGAGATCAGCTCCGTACCTAGTGACAGCTGTAAGAAGAGGCGTGCCAGTAGTCCATAAGGAGGAAGTTAAGAAGAGTGGGTGGGGGGAAGGCATTTAAATAGGGCTGTATGGGCTGGGTTAGGCAACCCCGTTCTTACTTTAGCAAACTCTGCACAAAGATACGCACGCAGAGTTAAGGTAGCTCTTTGGTGGCGGAAGCCTGCAAAGATCCATAAGAAGTGTCATGGCGGTGCACTTGCCATTTAGGTGCGTAGGTTTGCGACTCCCCGCATACTTATTTCAGCCTTAAGCTTTCTGCATGGATCTACATTCATGAGGAACCCAAACTCACCATCATCTGCATGCCTATCCAGGGCCACAAAGGGCCTGATCCAGAGCTACGCCCGCAAGCGAACGTACGCCGGTCGGGAGCGTAAAAACGGGTTAAAAAACCTACTGCGCATGCGTAAAGCGTTTATTTTACGATCGTGATTTACGCTGAAGCGATCATACGCTGCAACAAAGAAAAGGTCGTATCAGTGGGAGTAACCATGTATGCTAATGAGTCCAAAGGGCGTGTTTATGTACGCTCGCTCACGCTAACAGTACGATCATGTAATCGTACAGGTGTTAGTAAAACAAGCGTACCTAGAGTAGGTTCCCGTGACACAACATACGACGGCATGTCAGTATTTTAATGGGACACACGGCGTGAATACTAATATCCCTTCCGACGGCGTACGTTCATGTGTTTATACTTGATATAATGTATTATATGTTAAAAGGTAATTAAATCACAACCAATACACCTGATTTCAGTTAACTTGGGATAGGAAACATCATATCTCAACACTAATACTGTTTGCAGCAGATGAAATATGACTCCCCTGAAATCAAAATGGTTTAGCCCTTGAGTAACTAATTTCATGCACTTAACAAGGTCTGGATCCAGCCCATTGTTTCTTATTTATTACTTCCTATCTGTTTTACTAGTAGGAGCTCAAGATTTGTATTTACAATCTGCTATATACTAACTATGATTGTATTGGAATTTGGATGTTTATATTCAGCAATTTGATCACTATTGTGCAATGTTTCAGCAATTCACTCTCTAGCTTGGGCAAAACATACCGTAATATTGGTGAACATTTACCAAGAAGCAACTGTAACTATTTGAAATATAATGTTAAAAAGTCTGAACAATAAACCAGGCTATGAGGAAAAAATAAAGCCCCCTCTAGCAGCCCCCAAATTCTATATCTATTCTATCTATACTAAGTACAGCTAGAGATACTTACTCTCATTAAAGTCAATTTCAGACCTTTATTTAGCAAAACGTGGGACCTTGCATTAGTGTAATTGAATTATAATATAGAAAGCAAGACGGGAGAATCTTAAAGACCACGTATACGCAATCTACGGTGCAACAAGAAACGTAGATGACATTAGAAAATTACTGCGCATGCGCAGTAGCACAAATCGAAAAACTCTGGGCGCATTGCTCTGAATCCATCCCCCTATCCTTATCTGTAGGACACGAGCAAAGTTATTATGCAGATTACAAATCTATAAAAAAAATCAGCTCTATTGGACACATAAATATGACATCCATGCCCTGGAGAAGTACCTGACATTGTGAATGTCCACCTAGCATATACGGCAAAACCCAAAGGGGTCCTCGAACCGCTGCCTATTCCCATAGTCATTAAAAATGAGAGAGGCACCTTCTAAAGCAATACCATGTCTAAGTAATATTGAAAGACTGATGAGGAGTTTAGCTACATTTCTGTTAGTTTACAAATTGCTGTATTTAATGAGAACTAAATTGCTGGGAAAGCATATTTTTCAAAAACAGCCATTAACATGTGACAGCAACATTTTGCCATAGAATTATTTAAACCACTGAATTTATTGTGCTGTGCTTTGACAGACCGCCGCATTCTAGGGAGGCTTAGTATAGACAACCATACTTAGGACACACACAAACCAACCGCTGGTTTGGTGCCTTTATCCTTCCAATCAGAGAGCTCTAAAGTGATAAGTCTTACACAGCAGACATATTCCAGTCATTTTTCTGAACGTGTTCTATCAAATTGACCAGGATATTTACTTCTTCAGACAAGAGTCATAGTGGCATTAGCTCAAGATAGAAAAGGGAAAAGAGTAGTATAGTTCGGCGCTCTACAATGTTTAAATGGCCACTTCTGCAGCCTAAACCAAGGAAGAACAAAGTAGCAAAACAAACAACTTTAACAGAGATACAATGTAAAAAGTTAATCTTCCCTGGAATTGGCGCCAATAGTGTAATAGTACAAATGCAGCAATAAATAGAGGAGTAGTATGAATGCCAAATAGGAACCAGTGAAAAATGCAAAGGTCCGATGGACTATCGGTCCAGCAAGTTTTTCAATATATGGTAAGCGTATAGTGAAAGCTCACAGTTAG
Organism: Limnodynastes dumerilii; assembly: GCA_011038615.1. Lineage (NCBI taxonomy): Eukaryota > Metazoa > Chordata > Amphibia > Anura > Limnodynastidae > Limnodynastes > Limnodynastes dumerilii. The sequence goes on from WWET01005160.1 coordinate 27,461, forward strand.
TAGGTCCTCCTGAGCCAATCTCCGATATGGGTTGTATGTCCAGTGAAAGGAGGATACAGTAGGATGAAGTCTCCGTTCTGATGTGTTCGCGTCCTATACTCTGCACAGCCCCGCACGTGTTGCAGTCTGTTTTGATCTCCGGCAATGGCACGTGCAGTCTGTTTTGATCTCCAGCAGCGGCGCGTGCAGGAGGAAGTTTCAAAACAAACTTCAAAGCGAGCTCCTGTCGGCGGCGTTTAACACTTTGGTGGGTGGATTCAGATGGATGAATATCCGGATATCAGCAGGAGAAAGCAGAGGGAACAAAAGAACACGGAAAGCACCTAATAGTGCAGGTCAATTTATTTTTGCAAATGTGAAAAAATTCAGATGCATACTCACAATGGAGAAGAATAAAACAAGCATGTAAAAGGGTTCTTTAAATGAAGAATCTTGTGCACCAGCCAACGCGTTTTGAGTGACATATACTCTCTTTCTCAAGGCTATAGTAACAATAAGGTGCACAAAGGTATATATAAGGAAGTTCAAACTCCTACCAAAGCTCTGATTGGTTTAAACATAATAAGTTAAGATAATTGGTGCAAGATATATAAACAAGAAAAAACATATAATAAAACCAAATTGACATAGGTAATATTATATAAGGATAAATAAATTAAAACAGTAATAAATATTATAAAAACCATTTAAGTTCAAAATCTACATTGAGTTCATGGACACTGTTGCTCCACTCAAGCGTGAAGTGGGGGCCCTTCAGGAGCAATTCCAGGCGCAGAAATCCAAGCTCATGGATCTGGAAGGACGACTGCGACAAAATAATCTGCGTTTCGTGGGTCTTCCAGAGAGAGTGGAGGGGTCACACCCGGAGACTTACCTGGAAAATCTGCTGGTAAAAGAGTTTGGAAGGGAGACCTTCTCATCCCACTTTGCTGTTGAACGGGCGCACAGAATTCCACCTCAGCCTCCCGTTCCTGGAGCCCCGCCGCGCACGTTCACAGTGAAGTTCCTTCACTATAAAGACAGGGACGCTATCCTGCGCCTCATGAGACAAGGTGGGCCTCTCAAAGTCGACAACTCTTCCATCTCTGCATTCCCGGACTATACCCTGGAGGTTCAGAAGAGCAGGGCGAAGTTTACTCAGATTTGCCATAAGCTGCGGGAGCTCCAGTTGCCGTACTCCATCCTGTTTCCTGCTAGGCGTCGTGTGGTGGCGGATGGCGAGACACATTTCTTCTCTACCCCAAGAGAGGTGGAGGCCTGGCTGGAGTGGAATCGTCGGCGGGGTCCACCATCTCCCCGTTAACCAGAGGGACGTTGCATGTCATCACTTGGACTTTCTTTGTTCATCTACTCTGAGCATGTCAGGTTTTCCTTCTTTTATTTTTCTCACTCTGGGTCCTCCTCAGGGCAAGGCGGGGGCATATGACCTATCTCCTTAAGGATAGGAGAGGACTCTACTCAGGGTTTTAAAAGTAGTCGCAGCCTTAGGCTGTATAATACACGTCTTACATATTATTTGTTTGATAGGGTTAGTTATTGTTTAGTGGTTAAGGGCTAGTTTGGGAGGGGGTTTTTGTGGGTATAGGTATACCTTAGTTTTGAAAGGGTATATGGGGTGGGGGATGGGTAGTGGGATTTTTTGTTCATGCGTAGTTAGGTGCTTACCTAGGCCTATCCTGGGGGGGATTCTGGTTATGGTTAAATTATTAGCAGAATGTATTGTTGATTGCAAAACTTGTATTGAGATATCACGTGCAATTTGGTTTTTCTATGCTTATGTTATTGCCATGGTTAGGTCTCAAATTGTGCCGCGCCGAGCAAATGTGTTTGTCAGTCAGTATGGGTCCACATATCATTACCCTGTGTAGGGTCTCCACTCCCTGCATACTAATCATTAGCACCACTAATGCCTAGACACACAAATAAAATGATATCCGTCCTGTCATGGAATGTGAGGGGTCTTAATGACAAGGTCAAGAGATCATTGGTGCTTAACTACATTAAAAAGCAGGGTCCAGACATTGCCTGCCTGATGGAAATGCACTTAACTGGGGGGAAAATGTTGTCCCTTAAACGTCAATGGGTGGGATGGGCTTATCACTCCACCTTCACGCACTCACGGGGGGGTCTCTGTCCTGGTGCGTAAGCACCTCAGCTTTGTATTGGAGGATGTCCACATAGATCCTGATGGTAGATTTGTTTTCATCAAAGCCATAATAGACACTTCCCCTCTGCTCATACTGGATAATAGACGCTTCCCCTCTGCTTATATTGGCGGTGTATATTCCCCCCCCTTCTCGGCCAACCTTCTGAAATCAGTGTTGTCTTATATAGCCAAGTTTCCCATGACCCAGGTGATGCTACTGGGCGACTTTAATAGTGTGCTGAATCCCAACTTGGATAGGTGGAGGGAGGCAGGGTCTCCTCCGGCCCCGATCTCATCCCCCTTCTCTAAATTTGTAGCAGAAATGGGTCTGGTGGATGTCTGGCGCCACCGTAATCCTAATAAAGTTGAATTTTCCTGCTACTCGTCATCTTACCATGCCTTTTCTAGGATAGACTTGGCACTGATCTCCCCGAGCCTCTTGCCATTTGTTTTGGAATCAAAGTATTTCTCTAGGGGTATCTCGGACCAATCCCCCTTCAGACCTCTCAACCCCCCGGTATCCGTTTCTGGAAACTAAACCCATATTGGCTGGAGTTAATGGGCCCTGAGGAGGGTCTGCTTTCTGACTGGGAGGGTTTTTTTGGCGACAATCCTCTAGGTAGAGATCCAGGTGTCACTTGGGACGCCTTTAAGGCGTAACTGAGGGGCTCTTTTATCAAAGAAGTGTCGCGGATTAAGCAGCAGAGTAGACAGACAGAGCAGGTGCTGGAGCAGAATTGTAGGGATTTAGAGGCGAGCTATCTCACTTCCCACTCACTTACAGACCGTATCAATTGGCTTAAGGCCCAGTCGGAATGGGTTCGCTACCTCACCGATAAATCCAAGCGCAAACTTTTGTTTTCTAGTCATGTTCAATTCCTCAATACCGACGCATGTGGTAGCTATCTGGCTAGATTAGCTAGAGATGCGCTGGCGCCCAGCTACATTACGGCTGTAAAGGATAGTACTAACACCTTGCAGTATGACGGGTCGGCTATAGCTGGGGTTTTCTACACATACTTCACTGAGTGTTATAAATCACAGGCTCACTACTCAACTGAATCACTCCTGTCCTATCTGAACCAAATCCAATTGCCATTGCTCAGTCCTGAGGCCCGCAGTTCCCTTAATGCCCCAATATCGGAGCTGGAGATTGACTCTGCTATCTCATCCATCCCTAACCGTAAGGCCCCGGGTTCTGACGGCATCCCTGGTGAGGCGTATAAAAAATATCGCTCCTTTTTAATTCCTAAACTGTTGACCCTAAACTGCTGGCATAATTTAACCAGATATTTGAAAAGGGCCACCTCCCGATTTCAATGTCAGAGGCTCTGGTCATCCTGATTGCGAAACCGGGTAAAGACCCTGTGCAGCCAGAGTCGTACAGACCCATTTCCCTCCTCACCACGGATTTGAAAATCCTAGCTAAAATCCTGGCCAATAGGCTTAACTCAGTCCTTGTGACGGTCATTCACCCGGATCAAACGGGCTTCATGCCGGGTAGAACAACGGCTACTAACCTAAGAAGATTGTTTTTGAGATTGCAGATGGAGAGGGGGGAGGAGAGTGGGGCTATTATAGCGTCATTAGACGCAGCCAAAGCGTTTGATTCGGTGGAATGGCCGTACCTGTGGGAAGTGCTTCGCAGGTTTCAAAGGGGGGACACGTTTATCAGGTGGGTTCAAATTTTATACTCGGCCCCCACGGCCCGCATCTGTGTAAATGGCCATGCCAGTGAGCCTCTGTCCCTGGCCCGTGGTACGAGACAGGTGTGTCTCCTGTCGTCTGCTCTCTATGCCTTGGCAGTGGAGCCGCTGGTATGTTTAATTCGCGAGACTGAGGACATCCGCGGCCTCCCTACTGGGGGCCCGTTGGACAAAATCGCATTATATGCGGATGATATGCTCCTCTTTCTCGCGGATGCCGGCGGCTCTCTGACAAGGTTACCTTCTGTTATGGAGGAGTTTGGGTCCTTTGCAGACCTCAGAATTAATTGGAACAAATCTAATTTGTTTTCCCTGGGTACTGGCTCTCCTGAAGTGGAGGGAGGGAACCACGATCTAGTCTGGACTAAAGAATTCAAATACCTAGGAATCCGAATCACGTCTAGTTCATCTGATTATGTTGCCCTAAATCTTGACCCAATTACTGAATATACAAAAAATAAAATTAGAGTGTGGCGGAACCTCCCTCTCTCCATGACGGGCAGAGTCAATCTAATTAAAATGATTTTATTGCCGAAATTTTTGTACCCCCTGCAGCATTCACCTATTTACCTCCCTAAACGCATTTTCCAGTCTATTCACGGGTACCTGTCCTCTCTTGTCTGGGCGGGGGGAAGGGCTAGAGTTAGTTTGCGCACGCTACAAAGAGATAAAGAAGACGCCGGCCTCGCTCTCCCCAACTTGAGGTTCTATTACTTGGCGGCGCAGTTGACCCAGGTTTTGACATGGGTAAACAGTAGTACTGACAACACTACTGGCTATCTTCTGCGGAGCTGGGGAGGTCAGGGATGGTCAGCATACATACAACCCATATCGGAGATTGGCTCAGGAGGACCTACTAACTGTGAGCTTTCACTATACGCTTACCATATATTGAAAAACTTGCTGGACCGATAGTCCATCGGACCTTTGCATTTTTCACTGGTTCCTATTTGGCATTCATATTACTCCTCTATTTATTGCTGCATTTGTACTATTACACTATTGGCGCCAATTCCAGGGAAGATTCACTTTTTACATTAGCTCAAGATAGCCTATAGTTTGACATGTAGAGACTGTACACGACCAGCTTGATACGTCCCAGTAGGGTTATCCATTCGTAAGTCTGTGTGTGATCAAGAGAAGTGGTCTTTCCTTGCATGTATGGAAAGATGAATATAGCTGGGGTTTTCTATCTCAGCAGATCTCTAGATTTGGTCTAAGGTAATCATTATGATATACACTAGATATACTGACTTGAATAAACAAAACATGTAGCCTGATAGCAATGCAAGAGAGTGTGTCCACAAAAATCTTATATGTAGCAATAACTGTGTCTACAAACTGTTATTATTGCTCTTGATAATTCAGTTAGATAATATTTAGATTCTTTGTGTGGCCGGATTAAGGTTTGTGGGGGCCCCTGGGCAAGTAAACTGTGGGGACCCCCTGCCATGTATGTATGGATATACACAAAGCTAATTGTGCTAATTTTTTGGGGGATTTTTATTTGCACCTCATAGAGATACGCATAAAAATCAGCTACCGTAATAGATGGCAAAAAGCGCACGGCAAGCTTTTATCTATCACGGTGCGCGAACATAATTTAATCGGGCCCTATATATAGAGAGATATATATCTACACACACACACACACACACACACACAGATATAAAGCTACACAGACACAAACACACATGTTGTTCATCTCCCTGTCAGCCTATGTGTGTTATAACAGCTTCTGCCATCCAGTCTTCAGCACTTCTGCAGCTCTCTAGGAGGCTGGATGTCAGTAATTGACATCTTTCTCCTAAACACTGGGGTAGATCCAGAACTACGTACGCAAGTGAATTTACGCTAGCCGCTAGTGTAAAAGCGCCCATTAGTACTTACTGTGCATGTGCGCGGAAGATGTTATTCCACGTAACTCAGAGTGAAAGGGCCAGACACGTATCATCATCGTAACTACATACGAAGGGCCGTGCCAGCCATATGACACCCGTAATTACGCATCGGAGGCGGGGTGAGGCATTTAAGTCGTACAGTATGGATGTGCTTAGGCGCGTAGGTACGTGCAGCCATTGCGGCCGTCAGGAGATACAATTGGAAAAGTTAAGGTAGGGAAATGCCAAGGGGAGTGCCTAGTAAATACGCTAGCGTAAACGTAGCTCTGGATCTGGCCCACTATGGCAGCCATGGCCAAAATACTGTGTACTTAAGGGAAGGATGTTAATCACTGACATCTATCCTCCTAGACAGCTGCAGGAGCATTGAAGATTGGATGTTTATAGGGGCTCTTTGTGTGTGGGGGCCCCAGGGCAATCGCCCTAATTGCCATGCAAGCAGGTCAAAGTGTTGTCTTTTACTCACAAAGGACCTGATTATACTTAAGAACGCGATAGGTTCCTAAATATACGCAACTAATAGCAATGAAACTCCCTCGGCACACCCCCGGTTTTCAGGTTCGTATGTGACTTACAAGTGCCATAGGGCCCCCTTAACTGTATTCACAGGGTGTCTATTTAGGTACGATAGTGCATAACCTTGCCTGCGTTGCATGATTTAAATGCCTCCCTCCACCCATTCCTGCGTCTCTTCCTATTTACTTATTCATAGAACGCCCATTTCTGTGTATGTTACTGCGGACCTACAGACTTTAGGTGCGCAGTGCATAAGTATGTAATCTATGCACTTAAGTCCAACGTTAATAGCGTAGAAAGGTTGCTACGCATGCGCAGTCGATCCGTTCTTAAAAAAACGCACCTAAAATCCGAAGCACGGAAATTGCGAACATAAGTCCAACGCAAATAACGTATGAAAAAGTTACTACGCATTACTACTAAGCATTCTTAAGTGTGAATCAGCTCCAAAGTTCCAATGTTCAAAAGCAAAGAAACATATCACAGTTTTGAATGATGTCATTATTGACTACAATAGAATAGTTTGTCAGCACTCCAAAACCAACCTTAAAGGATCAGGGTCGGATTAACCAGTAAAAATGGTGGCTACCTGATTTTCAGTATATATCTCCATATGTGGTCCTAACCGTGGTCTCGTTGTTACTAAAAAAAATTTATTTAGCAATACTAACTCACATTTACAATAGAATTCTAATAAAAAGCGCACAGCAAACTTTTATCTATCGCGGTGCGCAAACATAATTTAATCGGGCCCTATATGTAGAGAGATATATATCTACTAACACACACACAGATATAAAGCTACACAGACACAAACACACACGTTGTTCATCTCCCTGTCAGCCTATGTGTGTTATAACAGCTTCTGCCATCCAGTCTTCAGCACTTCTGCAGCTCTCTAGGAGGCTGGATGTCAGTAATTGACATCTTTCTCCTAAACACTGGGGTAGATCCAGAACTACGTACGCGAGTGAATTTACGCTAGCCGCTAGTGTAAAAGCGCCCATTACTACTTACTGTGCATGTGCGCGGAAGATGTTATGCCACGTAACTCAGAGTGAAAGGGCCAGACACGTATCATCATCGTAACTACATACGAAGGGGCGTGCCAGCCATATGACACCCGTAATTACGCATCGGAGGCGGGGTGGGGCATTTAAGTTGTACAGTATGGGCGTGCTTAGGCGCGTAGGTATGTGCAGCCAGTACGGCCGTCAGGAGATACAATTGGAAAAGTTAAGGTAGGTTTTGGAAAGCGTAACACGACTAAACTACTTACAACTGAGGGGAGTGCCAAGGGGAGTGCATAGTAAATACGCTAGCGAAAACGTAGCTCTGGATCTGGTCCACTATGGCAGCCATGGCCAAAATACTATGTACTTAAGGGAAGGATGTTAATCACTGACATCCATCCTCCCAGACAGCTGCAGGAGCATTGAAGATTGGATGTTTATGGGGGCTCTTTGTGTGTGGGGGCCCCAGGGCAATTGCCCCAATTGCCATGCAAGCAGGTCAAAGTGTTGTCTTTTACTTAAAAAGGACCTGATTACACTTAAGAACGCAATAGGTTCCTAAATATACGCAACTAATAGCAATGAAACTCCCTCGGCACGCTCCCTTAACTGTAGTTTCGCAGGGCGTCTATTTAGGAACGATAGTGCATAACCGTACCTTCATTGCGTGATTTAAATGCCTCCCTCCACCCATTCCTGCGTATCTTCCTATTTACTTATTCATAGAACGCCAATTTCTGCGTATGTTACTGCGGACCTACAGACTTTAGATGCGCAGTGCATAAGTATGTAATTTATGCACTTAAGTCCAACGTTAATAGCGTAGAAAAGTTGCTCCACATGCGCAGTCGATCCGTTCTTAAAAACACGCACCTAAAATCCGAAGCACGGAAATTGCGAACATAAGTCCAACGCAAATAGCGTATGAAAAAGTTACTACGCATTACTACTAAGCATTCTTAAGTGTGAATCAGGTCCAAAATTCCAATGGTCAAAAGCAAAGAAACATATCACAGTTTTTAATGATGCCATTATTGACCACAATAGAATAGTTTGTCAGCACTCCAAAACCAACCTCAAAGGATCAGGGTCGGATTAACCAGTAAAAATGGTGGCTACCTGATTTTCAGTATATATCTCCATATGTGGTCCTAACCGTGGTCTCGTTGTTACTAAAAAAAATTTATTTAGCAATACTAACTCACATTTACAATAGAATTCTAATAGACCATTTTTTTGTTTGAGTAATTACATTTTACTTATTTTGCTTATCTAAGAACTGACTGCAGCAACATTGCAAAAAGTACAATCAGCTCTCGCTGTCATTGAATGGCATATTGAAGCGTGAATTAATATGATTTAATAAAAAATGCATGACTGAATTTCAGTTTAAATTGTTCTACATAAAATGTAAACTGTCTGTTGTGTGTGTGATATGCTCTTGTCACTAAATACACAGTAACAATGACAAAGACTAATAGGATTTAAATCCCTCTGCTGCTAAATACATGTTGTAAAATAATAATAATGGGGCAGATCCAGAACAACGCTTTTGTGCGAATTTATGCGTGGCGGACACGTAAAATCGCGTTTTTGTATGTACTGCACATGTGCATGACAGATAATACGCTACATAACGTAAATGTGAGCGTAAGGGTCATTTACGTATTTTCTGCGTAAATTTGTACATGTGGGCGCCAATTTTACGTGTGGCAAAACTACGTCTAAAATACGCAATGTAGTCGGGGATTTCTTTTAAAGTGTACAGTATGGGCGTGCTTAGCTGCGTAAGTCCGTGTTGCCCATCCGTACGTGTGCGGACGACAACGGTTACGCGGCCAAAAGTTAAGGTAGGGTTTGGAAACCGGAACTCTGTCAAAATACGTACATTCAAGGGGTGTGCCAAGGGGAGTGTATAGAAGGTACGCACGCGTAAATACGCTATGCTAGTAAACGGATTGCAAGCGGAGTTCTGGATCTACCCCAATGTATGTATTGCAGGACTAATGCTTTAACACTAGAACATTTATTCCCCCATTTGGATGTCTTCGTGCTAATGGTCCAGATTCTGGGCAACGGCCGACAGGGGAATTACGTACATGTCGTACCTAATTCCCCTGTTTTGAAGGTTGACCGGCTCTTACGAAAAGCAGAGATAGACGTGCTAATTAGGAGACCGGGCGGGGGAAGCCCCGTGACGTTCAGCTACGTGGCCGTAAGGCGGTATACCTGATCGTAAAAGTTAGGGTAGGAATCTGGACATGTGCGTGCACTCCCCGTATTGACCTCCGTAGGTCAGGATCTGGCCCAATGTAGGTAGCAGCCATTTCTTAATGAACCATGGCACAGTGGCATAAATGCGTAGCTGTGTGGGAGACTTTGATTGTGCCATATTTACACCAACCTTACCTCTGTTTAACATAGTTTTGCACATGCATTTGTGTGACCCATCAGAATGTAAACCACTGTTTCCTAACTTCTGATAAATAACACATTCTACGGGACAGGAATAGCAATTGTGTCTGAGTTGGTGTTACAATGTACAGTGTAGTCATGCTAATGATCCAGACTTCCGAACTGCCGCCCACGTGTGATAGGTGTAGTTAGTGGAGCGTTTGCTAATATTCATAATGCGGTCTCCAAATGTCTTTGGATTCAGTCCTGTGTACCGATGATTCTGACCTTTGTGGATGGACATGACTGTTACACACCGCATGGCGCCCGCGGCGTGTAACGGTGCTCCCCCGCTGTCCGCATCTCCCGTCTATTCCTTACCTCATCCAGAGTATCCAGTGACCTTGTAGAAGCAAGGTGATGCAAAGCCAGCCAGCTCCTAGCCCAGACCAAGATAAACTCACACATAGTGGAGACAGTCCGATCCCAGTGATGTCATGGGTTCATAACAAACCTATTAGGAACATTCCAATTTATACTGGTACAGCAAAATCTTTTATAAAACTACTATAACATGAAACACCCTCTATGCTATAGATCTCACACATTACCAAATTGTTTTGGTAATATTTGAGTATTGGGGATGCGTTGATATCCATAGATGTTCCATAAAAATAGGTTAAACTAAACAGTGAGAGAACTACTAAAAAATAAATATAGCTGATATTTAAAACTTTGAAAATGGCAAAGAAATTATTCACCAAATCCACA
>WWET01005160.1:46287-67235 GCA_011038615.1 Limnodynastes dumerilii
TGGGGGGAGAGAGAGTGGGAAGTGAGTGGGTTGAGAGGGAGAGAGAAAATAGGGAGTGGGTGAGAGGGTAGGGAGGGTTGGGTCAAAAGTGAAGATAGGTTAGTCCAGAATGTTCTGTATTTCCAGGTCTATGTTTAGTCCTCTTGGAGTGAGGGTTTTGAGAGCGTGGATCCATTGCATCTCTGCTCTGTTGATGGACTTCAGCTGATTTCCACCTCTCCAGTCTGTTGGGGTAACTGCGATGCCTAGAAATTTGAGTCCTGTGGGGTCTTTGTTGTGGTGGTCTGCGAAATGCTGCGAGACACTATGTAGGGGGTAACCTTTTCTGATGTTGCGGATGTGTTCGCTGATCCTGGTTTTTAGATTTCTTATGGTCCTCCCGACGTATTGTAGTTGACAGGGGCACTCCAGGAGGTAGATTACCCTTCTGGTGTTGCAGCTAATGTGGTCTCGGATGGGAAAGGGGGAGCCTGTGGCTTGGGAGTGGAATGAAGTGGTGGCCTTAGTGTTCGAGTAGCCTAAGGTCTTACAGCAGATACAGCTGGTGCAGTGGTAGAAACCACCAGTTGTGTGACTGGCGATGTCCGTGGGTGTGTCCTTGATATGGTTCTTGACAAGGTGTTGTCTAAGGTTAGGGGCCTTAGTGTAGATGATGTCGGGTGTGGGTCCTAGGAATGTGGTGAGGGTTTCATCCTTGAGTAGGATGTGCCAATGTTTCTGCAGGATACGTTTGATTTTTTGGGCTTCGGAGTTGTATTGTGTAATGAAGAAAGTTTTGTCGGGTGTTGTAGGGTCGGGGGGATTGGCTTTGTACTGGATGAAAGTATGTCTGTCTGTGTCCCTGATTTGTTGGTAGGAATTCTGGATGTACGTGCGGTCATAGCCCTTTTCAATGAACTGGGTGCTTAGGTTTTTGGCTTGTTGATCAAAAGTGTCCAGGTTGCTGCAATTACGGCGCAGTCTTTTGAACTGTCCAGGGGGTATGTTTAGTAGCCAATTGGGGTGGTGATTGCTATTGGAGAGAATGTAACTGTTAACGTCAACTGGTTTTTGGTAGGTCTTGGTGTGGATTTTGGAGTCTTGAATGTATATTGTGAGATCAAGGAATTGGATTTCTGTTTTGCTGTATGTGGTGGTGAATTTCAAATTGAGATTATTAATGTTCAAGGATTCAATGAATTGTTTGAGGTGGTATTCGGGGCCCTTCCAAATGAATAGAATATCGTCGATGTATCTCCGCCAGAGCACAAGGGCAGCGCCTGAGTGTGGGCTTGACCAGATGGTGTTGTCCTCCCAGTGGCTCATAAATAGATTTGCGTAACTCGGCGCTACCCGTGTGCCCATGGCGGTGCCCTGGCGCTGCAGATAAAAGTTGTTCTCGAACCAAAAGTAGTTGTGATGTAGAATAAAATTGATTCCTTCTAAGATGAAGTGTTTTTGGTCTGGGTGTAGTGTCTCATCTTGGGAGAGTATGTAATCAGTGCTGGTCACACCGTCGTGGTGATTGATTATGGTATAGAGGGAGGTGACGTCGCTGGAGGCTAGCCACATATCCTCTGTCCATTGGATGTCATCGAGAAGTTGGAGGACCTGTAAGCTATCTTTTAGGTAGGATTTTTGGTTGGTGACGTAGGGTTGAAGGAAATGGTCCAGATATTGTGATAGGTTGGATGTGATGGATTGAATACCGGAAATAATGGGTCTGCCTGGTGGTGTGTCCTGGTTCTTGTGGATTTTTGGGAGGAAGTAGAATACAGGTATTTTGGGGTGTGGGATGTTGAGGTATTCATGTTCTTTTTTAGTAAGGATGCCTAGTTCAAAACCTTGGAGTAAGTGCTTTTGTAGTTCAGTGTGATATAGCTTGGTGGGGTCTGAAGGGAGTAGGGTGTAGGTTTCTGGATCTTTCAGAAGTCTATGGGATTCGGTGTTGTAATATGAGCGGTCCATAATCACTATACCTCCCCCCTTGTCGGCTGGTTTAATGATGATAGAGGTGTTGTTTTGTAGTTCCTTAAGGGCGTTGTACTCAGATTTGGTAAAGTTGGGTTTGGTAAAATGTCTAGACTTGGTATGTTTAGTGTGGAGGTGGTCAAGTTCGTCCTCGATGAGTTTTTCGAAGGTTTTGATGTAATGACCTTTCATATGCGTGGGGTTGAACTTGGAGTTAGGTTTGAGGTCAGAGTGACGGAATTCGGGAGTGGTGGTGTTGGAATCCCTAGTGATTGGGTTTTTGAGAAAGAATCTTTTGAGGGTGAGTTTTCGTATGTATTTGTGTAGGTCAAGGTAAATGTTGAATGAATTAGGTTTATTGGTTGGGGCGAATTTCAGACCCTTGTTGAGGACTGAGATGTGGTTGTTATTCAGAGTTGCAGAGCTAATATTGAAAATGCCTATTGGTGTGATAGTGGTGCTGTTGACCGTGTTGTGGGTGATGGTGGTGTTGTTGTCAGAGTAAGATCAGCTTAAAAGCCTATCTGCACATGGGCCAGGCAGATGTTGCCCGGCATTAGTAGATCGGGCGTCCGTAGCTTCAGCTTAGTAACGCTGGAGGGGGCGTCCCCCAGCGTTACTACGCTGAGGTTAGTGCATGGGGCGGGGGGAGGGAGGGTAATGAGGCTGGGAGGGCGGCTTTATAGTACTAACGCCGCCGTCCCAGCATATTTACACTCCATTACGCTGGCTGAAGTTAGGGTAGCCTTCAGCCGGCGTAAGGGAGTGTAAATATGATAGGGCAGGGGGAGTGACGGGGAGTCCCACGATGTAACGCTGATCGTTAGTACGCTCAGCGCTACATCGTAGGTCTGGATCAGGCCCATTGTTACTTGTTGCTGCCATGTTTATTCATTTCACAGATGACCTGTGTAATCTAATGATTTGTAAAACTGTTGGTTTCCTAGGTTGAGTTTAGTCGTAGCCAGACCATTAATTCGCCATATTTACAACATTCTTTATGACATTACATGTAGGGAAAAAATACAGGTGATTGTCTGGCCTGGCAACAGAAATCTTGGGGCCCGGTACACTCATGTATTTTGGGACCCCCATCACTACTCAATAGAGTATTGCAGGGATCCTCTGAATCTTGAGGCCTGTCACAGTTGCCCCCCCCTGTCGCCGGGCCTGGTGATTGGTATCACTCGGATATTACTAAATAAATAGCGATCAGCAATATAACATTTCTTATAATAGCTTAATCATTTATTTGATCAGTAGATTTGCTCCTTTTTATGAGGTCTTATTAGATGATACTATGTAAGATCCAGTAAACTAATTACCCATTAGCAGACTAATTGGTAATGTACAAAGAGACATACATGCAAATAACAAATATACAAGGAGGCATATACTCTGATAACGTGTGTATCCAATGGAAGGCAACAAACCAAATTTCAGCGCACAGGAACGTTATGGAATATAGGATGTAATGCAGATTTTATGCCCTGTAGTTTTTTTCATTAGTTTCTAGGTTCTGATGAAACAGATTACAATGCTTGTTTTTTTTGTTTGTTTTATGAAAATAGGTTTGATTAATGTCCTTACTTACATAATGTCACAGTCTTTCAGTCTATACTGGTAGCTACTTTTAATCTAATAGATATAGCAATGATTAGCCTATAATTTTTTTTGCTAGATATGAATTGCTACTTTGCTACTTGTAGTATGACATTTTATGCTAATTATTGTATTGTGTATAACATCTTGTCATTATGATCTTTTGTCTATTGGCATATATTTATGGGCATCACATGTTATGCTTAGGTTCATAGGCTAATAATGTGATAGTTTAAAGACTTGTAAAATGTTTGGCGTACAAGCAGATTATTAGGCTATCTGATTTTGACAACTGGGGTCATTTACATAAAAATGACAGATTATTAGCTGTTGTGGCCATATATGTTGGAACACCTTTTATGCATCATTATCTGCCGGCCATTAGTTAAGTACACTGGCTGTACAGTAGATTATTGATAAGTCTGTATGACCATTTCAGTCATACAGACTTGCAGTGTGCATTGCATTTACCAGAGAGGAGACAGCGAGTGCTTGATGCAGAAGATTAATGAGCAGGGCAGAGAAGGATAAGTGCACATTTTTTCTCTTGCAGGAGTCTATAACGCTAGACAGACAGAAAGACATTAGAGGTGCACCCCCTTATCAACTCTTTTTTGTGGAGCAGCAAATATTTTGTTGGGTGGGCACAAGCTGGTTTCATGTGATAGAAACCACAAAATATAATGTGGTGATGGGTTGGACATGATGAAAAAAGTAACATATTTGATCATTTCATTACAATAGTTGGTAATATATTGGATGTAGGATGGTATAATACAGTGAGTACATGCTGCTCAAATGTGAAGGCAAAAGGCTGGTAAAACATGACTGGCATAGTTTTCTATAATGTGTTTACCATGTAAGGGGTGCAATAAATTGTATTTTTTATATACAGGTTTTTGCTTATTGTATACAAATACTGATAAGCCTTTAAACTCTTATTTTTTGCCATGGGGCAAATTTGCTTTTTTTTTTACTGTTGCTTCAAATCATTCTGAATCAGTCCCATTATCTATAGAGTGCAAAGATAACAATAGCATTATAATGTCTGCTTTAAATAAGCCTCTCCTCCAAAAGAATTAGCCATAGAATAGAGAGAGAGCGAGAGAGAGAATATGAATTTTAGCTATGGACTGGACAAAGTACACTAATACCTGTCATTTATACAACCATCTTCATCCACACTTACCCTGAACCGGATACACCCTCCCTCAAAGAAACTGAACCACACTACACTTTATCTGCAACTTTTTAATCCTTCAAATGCAACATGTTGTGTAATGGTAACTTATGGGAGGGATTGTTTGCTTCAATAATATGACAAGAAGGAGGTTATTTTAATAAACTGTTTCCTTTTCATCACAATTGTGGCTAGAGTACTAGTACTGCATATGCCACTTTACAACTAAGTAATATAATTACATAGCTTTAGCTAGAAATCTAAAGCTTTGACATAAATCTAGAGGTAAATGATTAAAGTGTCAATTTCCTCTGTGGGATTAAGTAGCCTGGGACTGTTTATCATAAAACCATCACATAATTACTCATCTCAACTTTTCATAAATCCGCCTTGGGTTTATAGAGCATATTAATGTGATGCTATTATGCTAACATAGGTTGTGTACATTAAGAAACATAATGTGTGTCAGCTGTCAACAGTGTGGTTTTATAAAGAGAACAAACAGTGAAATCTCCTATACTGGCTGAATAGAAAATAAAAATATACGCGTCACAAGATAATCATATAATCTTCATATACAGTAAAATCATGTTGTGCTCAATTTGGCTACAGCTTTTAAGAGGTTTTACATGTAAATTTTTCTAGATGCTTTCACTGATTAAAAATGCAAATATATTTTCCATATCCATGTACAATATACTATATTATGCAGCTGCACTTGTTTAATTCTCTGTCAAACAAGAAGGTGATATGTACACTGAATTATTACCCTTATGTGATGTTTTAGGGTGGAAAATTGTGCCAACAAAAAACCTAAAGGAGAGCTCAATTATATCATACTATTCTTCAGAGCCTTTATTGTTGTCATCCTATTCTACGAAGCCTTCATTTAACACTTAGCCATACTTCAGGCATAGAAATGACCATTCCTCCTGTCCATTTTTCTACTGGTGTGGAATAGGAGGTAAGGGATTAAATTCTAACGAAGGGCAAATAAACTTCAGGTCTTACAATGACATAGCTAATGTATACTTGGCAAACCAGCGCACCTACCGGAGGAAATGCAAATTTACAAGGCGAGGGGGCCAGTGGAAAAGGATCTTCACAAAAGCCAAAGACAAGGGCACGCAGGATTTGATTTTCAATTTCTCAAATAGATCCCTTACTCAAGCTGAAGTCTCCGTCTTGAGCAAGGGTTTATTGTTCATACCATCAAACGACTTTGATCCCTTTAAATGGTGTATTGAACATTACAAACTGAATCGCACCTTAAAACTTAAAGAATTCTTCCAAGATCGCCCTCAAGCTCAAACAGTGCCGACCATATATGATCGCTTTAGAGAAAGATCTACCTTCGACCCCGTCTCCTTCAATCCATCCATCAAGACCTTTATGAGGTTGCTTGATGACTCTGTGAATAAAACAGCCTCAGCATTGCCGAAGATGGAAAGTAATCTGTCCACTGAGGAATGCAGTGCCCTTCGTGATCTTTCCTCCTATAAAGATATAGTGATCCGCCCCGCCGATAAGGGGGGTGGGATTGTTATCCAAAATCTTGAAAGACTATTGTGATGAGATTCAACGACAACTGACAGACCCTAATACATACCGCAAGCTTCCATACAATCCAACCCAACAATTATGTAATGCTGTTGAACAAGTAACCATCCCGGAATCTGTATGCAAGGCGTTGACAACTAAAGCACCCGTGGTCCCTATTCTATACACAAAGAAAGGTTGACGTGACAAGTTTATACACGAGTATACCTCAGGATGAGGGTCTTGAAACAGTAAGACGGCTAATTACCAATAGTCCACATTATTCGGGACCCCCTGTGTCCTTATTCATGGAGTTACTGCATCTGACCTTGAAGAAGAACTACTTCTTATTTGATGGGGACTTTTACATACAAACCTGTGGATGCACGATGGGGTCCGCCGTGGCCCCCTCATTTGCGAATGCTTTTATGTCCTTTGTGGAGAATGAACTCTTTAAATCTAATCCAGCATATTCCGGTAAACTGTTCTTCTTCACACGTTTTATAGATGACCTTTTGGTCTTTTGGTCAGGTACTGAAGCTGAGTTCATCGCTTTTATGCATCAGTTCAATCAAAGTAACCCATGGATTTAATTTACGTATTATCACACCATTAATTATCTGGACATGTCCATATCCATCAAGGATGGTAAGCTGTCAACTTGTATTTTTTAAAAAGACTCTTATCGCAATACACTATTGCTTTCTACCAGCCATCACCCTCCGGCTATGAAAAAGGGTTTACCATACTCACAGTTTTTATGAGTTTGCCGCATTAATAGTGATGTGTATACCAGAGACTCACAATTGCAGAAGATGATGGACAAGTTTTTGAAAAGCGGTTACGCTAAAACTCTACTGACACAAGCCAAGGAAAAAGCTCTGACAATACCTAGAGAACAACTTCTCTCTTCTAAAAAACCTATCATTCCTGAGGCACGGCTCCCTTGGGTCACTCAGTACTCACGCATTTCGCCTTTTGTCAACCAGGCCTTAAGGGCACTGTGGCCGATAGTACAGACTGATTCCTCTCTAAAAGTGTTAAAAAAAAACACCTGAATCATGCCCTGCCACACGCTTGGCCGTAACATTAGAGACATGTTGGTTAAATCGGATGTGTCCACACTCAAATCTTTGCCTACTACTTTTCTGACTAGAGCACCTGGTTGCTACAGGTGCCCAGACTGCACTACATGTAGACATCTAGATCCTGGCAAATTCTTCTCTCATCCACGGACAGGCAAGAAGTTTTTTATTCGTCATGTTCTACTCTGTGCCTCACCCTTTGTCGTGTATATGTTAAAGTGTCCCTGTGGCCTAGCATATATAGGCAAGACCAGACAGACGTTCCGCGAGAGAATGAACTTACATCGTTCTGCAATATGTCAGGCATTGGCTTCGGGCACGGCAGAACAACCAGTGGCTCAACACTTTCTGAAATTTAAACACACACTCTCGGACTTGCGCTGTAAAATGATTGACTGTATTCCTCCATCACCCCGAGGTGGTGACCGGGACAAGGCTCTGCTTCGTTGTGAATCCAAATGGATATATACTTTGCAAATAATCCATCCCCTTGGGCTCAATGAGACCCTACCACTGGGCTGCTTTCTCTAAGGACCCCTGTCTAGTTCTATTTTTTAGTCATTATCTTATTGGTGTGGTTGCTCTTTTGTTCTTTTGCCCTATAATACAGACTATAAATAACTAGACTGCAACTGGCAACTGCAGTTTAATGCCAAAAAATGCAAAATCATGCACTTGGGACACAAAAACCCAAAGGCTCAATATTTCCTTAATGGCATTACATTAGAATCTACTGAGGAGGAAAGGGATCTAGGAGTCATTATTTCCATTGACTTAAAGGTAGCCAATCAATGTAACAAAGCAATGAGAAAGGCAAGTCACATGCTTGGTTGCATAGGGAGAGGAATTAGTAGCAGAAAGAGAGAAGTAGTGATGCCCCTTTATAAATCATTGGTACGCCCTCACCTAGAATACTGTGTTCAGTTCTGGAGGCCATATCTCCAGAAAGACATAAATACATTAGAGACTGTGCAAAGAAGAGCAACTAAAATGGTCCATGGCCGTTGTAACAAATCATACCAAGAAAGGCTAAAGGAACTAAACATGTATAGCTTGGAACAGAGAAGGGAGAGGGGGGACATGATAGCAGCTTTCAAATACATCAAGGGTTGTGATCAGCTAGAGGAGGGTTTTCAA
Organism: Limnodynastes dumerilii; assembly: GCA_011038615.1. Lineage (NCBI taxonomy): Eukaryota > Metazoa > Chordata > Amphibia > Anura > Limnodynastidae > Limnodynastes > Limnodynastes dumerilii. Next base: position 54,781 of record WWET01005160.1, read on the forward strand.
AAGAAAAGGTGTAATAGAACACGAGGGCATGAATATAAACTGGAGGGTGGTAGATTCAAAGGAAATGTGCGGAAAAATTACTTCACTGAAGGGTGATAGATAAGTGGAATATTCTCCCATCTGAGGTGGTTGAGGCCAATACAGTAGAACAATTTAAACATGCTTGGGTTAAATATAAGGGTATCCTAAATTGTAAACCAAATTGAGGGTAAATAGGGTCTAGGGTCAGTATAGTTTTCAATAAACAAATGGGCAGACTAGATGGGCCATGTGGCTCTTATCTGCCGTCAATTTCTATGTTTCTATGTTTAGACTGAATCTATAGCCAGTTAGTTGATGTTTAGGAATGTCTATTTTTGCATCAATATTTTTCTTTAGGATAATATAGTGTTTTGATCTTTACATAGATCTGTATATGCCTTGGGCTTATAGATCTAACTTGTTATCTTGCTCTCTTTGGAACATTATTGTATACTTAGTACTTTTTGGTGTTCCACTTATGTATGTTTTATGTATGTTTCTTTGTTTATTAGTTGTTTTTTGTGAAACAATCCTTTTTATGTTTTTCTCTGTTTATTTTCCAGCGCTGGGACCCAGACTAGAAGCTATCAGAGGCACGTGAACACGCTGCGTCATCCAGCCGCACCAGGAACTGCCTTAGGACGCTACTCTGGCACCTTGGCAACCAGGTGACGTCAGAGATGGCGCAACACTGTCTCATACTCTCTTGGACGGCACTAGTCTTTCCTGGCGTCTGGATGCTCCAGGTGAGGGTATTTTTTCTTTTATTGTTGTGGGTATTTATATGCTAGTCTAATGCTAGTCTAATGTTAGCCTGTAGTCTGTGATTTTGCCCTGAAGAAAGAGGTTCGCCCTCTGAAACGTCGGTGTGATCAAAATAAATCCTGATATATTTTTTCAACATTAGTGCCTGATGAGTGCATGACTTCCAGCATTTTCTAATGTATACTTTGATCTGTTATTTCCAGCCATAGGAGAAAACACGTTACATACAGGGCTCACCGAGTTGTCTGCAATGGGTTCTCCTAGATGCTTGGAAATATCATGATAACTGTATATTGTTGTTGATAAAACAAAGTCCTGAGATACTATACCCTTGATTTCTGTTTGTCTGGTACAGGGAACATAGCAATTTTTTCTTTTCAAAGATATATTCCTGCGTGCAAATAATACAATTAACTTTACTCCCCCTGCACTCAACATGGTTTAGCCTAGGAGTATCTCATTTCAAGCACTTACTTAAGTCTGGATCCAGCCCAATGTTGGTAATGTGGATGGATAATGTCTTTAATATAACTGAAATCCTTAAAAACAAGGATAAAAAAAAAAATGTTTTCTTACCATGTCCCTGCTCCTGCTTCCACCTTCTATGTCCTCTGCTCTGTCCCTGGTCTAGGAGAGTGCCAATCAGTTAATCCTAACAGCACTTTAGTACCTGCATACTGATAACTGTCAGCCTTATTACACCCGACCCAATCTATGCCAATCAATGCTCTAGTCTATACCATATACTTAATAAAATACAATACACAAAATGATCAGAGCAAACCAATACTCCAGTGTAACTGGAGATCAAGATATCTGTAAATATAACAGATTTGTATAATGTAAATTGTATCTCTCAGTTACTAAGGATAAAGGATCGGATTCATAGTAATAGCATATTCCATATGTTAGCCTCCACAATGGAGGCTAATAAATGGAATTTGCTATCCTAAGTTCCACACATAGGATGACAGTGTACTTCCCCCTGCACTCCTACATGCAGAAGGGATTTACGCGTAAAGCACCCTACCTTAAATATTTGTGTGGAATACTGGATTGTATGCTTAGCTAAGCTCTTACTGTACGATTACCAAAGCTATCCCCTCCCACCATGCATATCTCATACGCATGGTGAGTGGTGAGTGGGTCCACCCCGCATGCGGAGACTGGATTTTGCACAGAATGCAGCCGTGGGCACCTGCGTTCCGATGCAGAATTAATTGTACAGTCGGCAGTACAAACTAATTGGTGTATACCTATTTATAAGTTTAGTGTAGGCTGCTAGGCCGTGTGGCTGCTTTAGTGAATAAATGTGTTCATAATTTTAAGTGGAATTTAAATTTGGAGTAAAACAGGAGGAAAACAGAGGAAACAGGTTATTACCCTTCCCTACATCAACTTTTCTAACAACAACCTTTGAGGTATTTTAAATTTACATCTGAAACACCTGCATTTCCTGGACACTCCTTCTGGAAATCCTTTCCTGTACATTGCAAGATGAAACCACTGTAATGCTGCTTCTGGTACTGCTTTGGACTTCTACTAACCTTGCACTAAATTTCTCTGCCCAAATATTTTACTTTGATATTCATGCTGATTATTATTTTGCACACACGCTTCATTTCTTAAGAACCTCTCTCCAGCTATTCTTGAGTTTATCACTTCTTTGTGCCTTCTTCAGACTCTTATGGCCCTTGTCTCTCCATCCCCCTCCCTCCTCTCTCATACCTTCTACCCCCCACCCATTTTGCTCACTCCATACCCTCTCCTACTCCTCCATCAGGTTCCCCTTCTGTTCCCATACCCATCCTTACCCCCTGTCCATGTCCCACCCCCTCCCTTGTGCCTTACCTCGCTCCTGCAACCCCTCCAATCTAATCCACAGCACTCCTGTTCCCTCTCTCCCATTCTCCTGCACTCTGTGGAATGCCAGATTAATTTGCAACAAACTCCCTGCCATCCATGACCTCTTCATTTCCAACTCCTGCAACCTTCTCACCATTACTTAAACCTGGCTCTCAACATCTGATATTACTTTCCCTGCCATCCTCTCCTATGTCGGTCTCTTGTTCTCCCACACCCCTAGGCCTGGCGAACACAATGGCGGTGGAGTGGGGATCCTCCTCTCCCCTTCCTGCACATTTAGCGTCATATCCCCTGAGGCCTCTCTCACTTTCACCTCCTTTGAGGTCCACTGCATTCGCATCTACCACCCCATCCATCTCCACGTTTCTGTTGTCTACTCCCCTGGTCCCCCCTTCAAATTCATTGATAACTGTGGAACCTGGCTCCCCCACTTTTTGTCTTCTGACCTCCCCACCCTTATCCTAGGTGACTTCAACAACCCCTCAGACCCCAGCACCACAAGACTTCTTTTCCTCTCCTCCTCCCTTGGCCTATCACAATGGACTTCAGCACCCATCCACAACCTGGACCTTGTTTTCTCATGCTCATGCTCCCTGTTTGACTTCTCCATCTCTTCCTTCCCCCTCTCTGATCATCATTTTATCTCCTTCTACCTCTCTTCCTCCACCTCTACTTCTCCGTCACCCAAACGTATTCTTTCCCGAAAGAACCTCAATTCCCTTGATGTTATGGCTTTCACCTCTTCCCTTGATCCTCTCCCTGCACCCATTTCCACCATGCCCCTGCCCCAATCTAGCCACCTCTCTCAACATCAATGTCCTCTTTTCCACCCTTGATGTTGCCTGCCCTTCCTCCTCTGTCTCCCTTCACCTCAACAACCCCCAACCCTGGCACTCCCCACTCACTCGGTTCCTAAAGAAATGCTCTCGTATTGCAGAGCGCCTCTGGAGGAAGTTCCGTTCCCTTGCAGACTTTCTCCACTTCATAGGCCTTATTCAGAGAACCGCATTATCGGCGTAGTAACTTTTTATTCGCAGTCAACGTAGACTATACGAGTGGAAGTGCCAAGCGGACGGACTTGGGAATCGGACATAGGAAATACAACACGGAACTCCCACAGAAATATACGCACAGAGGAATTTACATAGAAATGGGCGGAGGAGGCATTTAAATGAAGGGAAGTGGGTGCGATTACAAAGATACGCACGGACAGAGGACACACGCTCTTAAATGGCAGTGGAGAGTTAGGGCTAGTCTATAGAGGTGGAAGTCTCCGAGAGGATGGATTAGCAATGGGAGTGACTGGTGGGTGTAACTTGCTTTGTCCGTGCGTATATTTGCACTCTGATCGCAGCACTGAAGTCTGAATATGGCCCCATGTTCCTACTCTCCTCTTTTAGCTCTGCCTTTACCCTTGCCAAGCAATCCTTCTTTAAGTCCCTGATCCTCTCCCAATTGTCTAACCCCTGCCACCTCTTTGCCACCTTCAACTCTCTTCTCTCTCCCCCTCCCTCTCTCGATTTCTGCTTCTGACTTTGTCACCGTCTTCACTTCCAAGATTGACTCCATCAGGAGCTCCATCTCCTCTACCATCACCTCTTCTCCATCGCAATCTCCACCCTCTCATCTCCTCCCAAACCACCCACCAATGTCTTCCTTTGTCCCTACCACAGCTGAAGATATTTACTCACTTGTTTTGTCATCCCCTCCATCAACGTGCCCACTTGATCTCATCCCCTCTAATCTTAACCGGTCTCTCTCTCCACCTGCTCTCATCTTGCACACATTTTTAACTTATCCCTCTCCTCTGTCTTCTTCCCCTTTAAACATGTTCTTGTCTCCCCCATCCTTAAACACCTAACCTTTACCCCACTTCACTCTCCAACTACTGACCCATCTCCCTTCTGCCCTTCACCTCCAAGTTGTTGGAATGGCTTCTTTACAAACGTTTAATCGGCTACCTTGCCGACAACTCTATCCTGGACCATCTCCAATCTCGGTTCCACCCCTGCACTCCTCTGAAACTGCCACAAAGGATCTCCTTTTTGCCAAATCTAAGGGCCACTTCTCCCTTCTCATCCTCCTGGATCTATCGTCAGCCTTTGACACCGTTGATCACCCTCTCCTGCTCCACACCCTTCGCTCTCTTGGCCTCTCTGGCACTGTCCACTGCCGGTTGTCCTCCTATCGCTCGGACCACTCCTTCTCTGTCGCAACCCCTAGCTCCTCCTCCCCTATTACTTCTCTTCCCATTGCCATGTCCCAGGGCTCAGTTCTTGGTCCCCTTCTGTTCTCGCTCTACACCTCCTCTCTGGGTGACCTCATCAGCTCCTTTGGCTTTCACTACCACCTCTATGCCAATGACACTCAAATCTATCTCCTCCCCTAACCTCTCCCCCGAACTTCTGTGAAAAGTGTCAGATTGCCTCTCGGCCATCTCCTCATGGATGTCCGAGCGTTTTCTCAAGCTTAACATGGACAAATCTAAAATCGTAGTCTTCCCTCCTTCACGTATCCCCAAAACCCCCACTATCTCTATTACTATTGGTGACTCCCCCATCTCCTCCTCCACCCAAGCCCGCTGTCTGGGTGTCATCCTGGACTCTTCTTCACCTCCCATATCCGCATCCTCTCACTATCCTATCATCTTTGCAACATTGCTCACATCAGACCCTTCTTAACTGCAGTCACCACTAAAACACTCATTCACTCTCTTTTTATCTCCCGTCTGGAATACCGCAACATTCACCTCTCTGGCCTCCCTCTGGTCCGTCTCGCACTCCTACAATCTATACCAAATGCTGCAGCCAGACTCATCTTCCTCTCCCAACACACTGCCTCCACCTCCCCTCTCTGTCAATCTCTACACTGGCTTCCTGTCCCTTTCAGAATTCTCTTTAAGCTCCTCACCACAACTTACAAAACTATTAATAATAATAATAGGTGACGTACATTTTATGTAATTCACATTCCATTATTTGGCTCGAAAATCTTTAAAACTCATAGTAAGAGGCCTTGGTAAGAGGACTTATGACTTGGTTTCAAACAGCAGTAAAAGATTATAAAGTATTGAACATTTCAGTTCAATTTGAAAGAAAAAATCGTCATGTATTATAGGACATAGCATATTGATAAACATTTAATGTAGAGGGTATAGTATAAAAAAATATCAGATAGCAGGCAAGGCATATCTTTCAACCAGTTTTTAAGATTGTTTTTTTTAACCCCAGATGACAAGAAAACTTGAGTAGCTGAATAATAATCACATTCTATTGTATTTTTAAGAACCTCAATTATATGGAGAACCTGAACACATAAACTCACTGCTATTGCACTCCATCCTATTGATTCTAACATTTTATATTATGTTGGAGGAATTGTTAAAAATAAAAAGGAGATTTATTAGCTCTTATCATTCTGTTTAATACTAAGATATCTATGGTAAAAGGTGTTCACCTGGAGGGAAATACTCAAAAATATATAATTACCAGAGATTATTATGCTCCACATGAGTATTGTAACAATGAAAAAAAGAATCACACTGCCATGACAACAAGTGTTTCAATAGATTTGATGGTTGCATCTAAAATTAAAGCTAAAATTAATTTAAAATACGAGGTGAAGACAACTGTTAAGAAATAGCTTTTGTCTGTTTTCGTCTTTGATTATACTGTTAAGCGAACCATTTCTAAATAGAGACCACCCACAGTAGATTTACCTGTTTAAGCTTAATTATATCTTCATTTCTTTAAATGTTTATATTCTATACCTTGGTTACAGGTAACGATCTTGGTTAGAGCATTTTTATTTTGTTTGGGTTCCTATATGTATGATCCTCGCCCTTCCCATATTCCCATTACCCTTTAAGGTTTTTTCTTTTACTAGTAGTGCTTTAATTTAAAAAAACAAGAAAAGCATTACTAGCTAGTATGAGTTTCTATATTATATTAGCTCCTAAGACTAGATATAGATTTTCCATCTGCAAAGAATTGGTAAAGTGTCCAAAACCCAACAATACATTCTCTGTGGGTATCACTATTTGGACGGGATGCTCTCACGTACGGGAGTGCCTAAATTAACCCATACTGTCCAATTTAAATACCTCCCCGCGTATTCTCACACATATAGAGTGTTGTCACGCCCTGACAGACGGAAACCAATTTCTAACGTTCAGAGTAGCATAACGTCTGTATGCGTATTGCATGCACACAGCCCAGCTTACGCACACCACTTGTGTAAATCAGCTGTCGTTATTAAATCTGGATCTGGGCCTTAGTAAGTAATATTTATACCAAAATATGGATGTACCTTGTCAGTTTGAATTCCGACAATAAACATGCTAGCACTAATATGCCAAAAGGTTTAACGGATTGCCAGAGATGTTAACTGGACACCTGTCAGGATATTGCAATGCCGACACATCATATGTACAGACAAGAACCAAGAGCAGAGGGGAATGAGTGGACTGCTCAAGGAAACATTCAGGAGCATAAGCGGGGACAAGGTAAGCAAAGTAGCAGAAGACAGATTTGGAAGCAGCGAAGACAGATTGTGGAAGGACACATGAACAGCAGCGAAGGCAAGAAGCAGAGGACACAGCAGGGGCAGTAAAGAGAAGGACACAGGAGCAGAAAGGATGGCAAGGAGTGGAAGACAGAGCTGGGTGCAACAGGGACAGAGTTAGGAGCTGGAGACAAGGTACTACTATTTTACTATATTTTACTATTTTGAGGATTATAACATGTCTTTGCCTAAAGATCATCTATTGGATCTACTTCCTCTAGAAAAGTAAATGTAATTTCAGGTAAAAAAGATATTTACATAATTTAATATATGACATACAAATTATTTCTATTTGGTGAGGTTAGATTCTTACTTTCTTCTGAAAGGTCATTCTCCTCTGCCTCCCTTTCCATGTCCTTGCACCACTCCTCCATACGTTTGGTTTCTGCATGAAGCAACTTCATAAACCATGTGCCATCTTGCCGACTGGGTGATATTCTGCCTGAGTCCACTGCTTCGTGAGCAGGCTCTAGCCACGGATCTGGTGGTGGGAGATTTGATGTGTCCACTGGTGTCCTATAATCTTCTCTGTAACTAAACAAACCCTGAGTCCGTACTGTTCTTACTGCACCATACTGAGTTGGAGTACTAGGTTCAGAATGTCTTTGAAATGAAGATCCAAATTGTAGACCCTTATCTTCCATTGTGATATGACCAGGAAATCCCTCTAATTCAAGGTCAGCCTGCACAGCTGCTGTAACACTGTTTGACCGCTTGAAACGTCCTTGGCTATATGTAAACAGAGAAAGTTAAGTATAAACTGAGCTGCATGAACACAAAAAAAGACTATATAGCTAGCATGATTAATATCCCTATGCCTAAAATGCAATCCAATGTAAAGATGCAATTGAATATGTAAAGATTACAATGCCTTAAGCAGGTTATATATATGTTGTGTGTTGTATTCATTTTGGCTTTCAAATAACTTATGCAGCATTTTCTGTAACAATTATAACAGTAATACAAGATCAGCAGTGCATGAAGTTAGCAACACATGCTGCATTAGACATACTAATATGGTTAGAAGATGTCTACATACACAGACAATAGTTGTCATGATTTGACTTTATTGTCAGGTCCCACAGGAAGCTGCAGATTATCCAACTATTTTGTCCCAGCACAAATAGTCAGATCTACTCCTACATTGTCAGTAACGTGTGCTCAAATTCAAACTATGCCTTGTTCATGGCATTTGTGGTTTGTGTAGATTTGCCGTGTGTCCAACTCTAAAACTAATTGCCTACAAACACAGTTTATTACATTCTTTGCTATGCTATTTCTTGAGTTTGACATCTCTATTACATAAAAATGTGTTGAATTTATTACCCACTAGCATCATTCAATGCAATAAACCCAGGTATTGTGTTCAGTCTGTCACATACAAATAAACTATTATAGAATGAGACCCTACAGAAGTGCTAGGTTAGACAAGGCAGTAAATAGCTATATTTTAACTTAATGTAAACAAATGCCTATTAATTTCATATATTTTTTTGGTAATGCAGCTACAATAACAATGAACATCCCTGATTATGAACCTAACACCTCTGGTGTAGGAAAAACAAATATGATGGATTTTACCGTTTTTCATCTTCAACCTGCACCCCCACAGAATGATATTCTCTTCCTTTGCTTTCTGTATCCGAGTCAGCTGCTTCCACCTAATTAAGCAGAGAAATGTAGAATTAACTACAGAGAACGTATAAAATTTACAGTTTCATACTTTTAAGAACTCTTTAATAGTGAAATAGTGCCTTGGCGAAATGTAAATGTTTCCTAGCCCAACTCTAAATTACAGTTTACAGTAAAACTGTCCGGTATTTGTGTGCTTTAAAACAAATGCTTAAGTATTTTCACTGCATAAAAAATATATAGAGTAGTAACTAATAATAATTTTCGCCTCATATTTCATCATGGTTTATTCAGGTACAGATTTTCTCAATATTCGTTGCTCCTAACCATGGATCAACCCAAAGGACTCTTTACATATTAGGAAAACCTTAAAGAAACCTTAAGAAAAATGACTAGGCAAATATTTTACAAAAAAACAGGAGGAAAGGAACATGTTACCAAGTCAGTAATAATCTTTAAATGAATATTTAAAGGGAAATTACACATAAAAAATATTCTTAGGCCACAGGTTGATGACATTTCCAAAATAGACAGATTAATAAAAGGTAAAGTCGTAACAGACATGAGCTGGTATATCTAGCAGAGCACCATATTTTCCTCATTTTATTAGATACTAATAATTCTGGAGAAAAATCTATGTCATTTGCAGGTCAGTGAAGCAAAGAGAATTTCAGAAGCTGGCTGGTATTGTTCCTTAATGTGTCAAGCAAATGATTATTAATGAAGTGTATAAGTGATACATTTGCATTTTTAGAAGTATGACCCAATAAAAACATTATTTATGTGGCAGTGACTTAAGTTCACTTAACCTCAAGGAGTTTCATTATTAGGATTAATTACACAAGCTTGAGAGACTTTTCTGGCGATCATCTCTATCTAATTACACAATAAATTATGTTTTTAAATAATTTTTTCTATTTTTACCAATTGGATTCAGATATAAATGATAATTTATTAACAATTCTGTTTAGGCATATCGATTTCCACAAACATACTGGACCGGATTCAAAGATGCGTGTGTCTAAAGTACACAAATATAAGCGTGCATGTAGCAAAGCAACGGGTGTAGGTCTCCGGAAAGAACAGCCCTATTTCGATAGGGCCGTTTTCTCCCAGCCAGTTTCGAACTGGCTGGGATTTTTATTGCATATGCCTCAATGAGGCATAGCAATCGTTCCCGGAGCACCGAATACGGAGCTCCGAAAGGTAAGGCTGTAAACTACCCCAACCCTTTCCCTATTTCTAACCCTAACCCTCCCCTTCCATTACCCTAAACCTAACTCTCCCTTCCCTGCAGCCTGACCCTAACCCTCCCTTCCCCGCAGCCTGACCTTAACCCACCATCTCCCGCAGCCTGACCCTAATCCTCCCTCCCCTGCAGCCTGACCCTAATCCTCCCTCCCCTGCAGCCTGACCCTAACCCTCTTTCCCCTGCAGCCTGACCCTAACCCTCCATCCTCTGCAACCTGACCCTAACCCTCCCTCCCCCCGCAGCCTAACCCTAACCCTGGAGAGGTTGCTCACCTTTCCAGTGGCCCTTGTCATGCGGTAGCAGTGGTGGTGACGTTTCCAAAACGGAATGGGTGAGTATGGAAAAAGTTACTACGCATGTGCAGTTAATCCGCTCCTAAATTTATGCACGGAAAACAACTCAGTTAATCCGCTCTTAATTATACGCACAGAAAACCACGCAAAATTGTATCTGTGAATATGGTCCACTGTTATTAGTTATCAGTATTAGATGTGCCCCAATTCATTGGGCCATATCCTGACTTGATAATGTCAGGCTATTTACGTACATCCTGTACAATTGGTATGTGGGCATTGCCATTTAAATTGTTCAGTAAGGGCTTGGCTAAGTCCTTACGTACAATTTAGTATTCTACACATCAGGGTTTCTGCACAGAATACTTAAGATAGGGCCCTGGCCATGGATTCACCATCCCCACCCACATAGGAGAGAAGGAGTGCTATGTTCTCCTGGGAATGTTGGATACCAAAATCTGGACGTTACCCTCCGCATTTAATTTAACCCTTAACTCTGGATCCAGTCCATAGACATTAACATATAGTATATAGCATAAAAAATTCTTCTACAAATTGTACAAGAAAAAAGGGTATTATGATTAGTTAAAAAACTGGTAAAATAAAAATATATTTAAACCTATAGTTTGTGGATGGGTACAATAACCATAGCTGCTTATGTCAATGAATGGATTGAGTAAGAACCCTGAAAAATGGGTCAGGTTACTTAAAATGGTATAATCATGGATTTTGGAGCAATTAAAGTGCTCACATAAATTAATTGTGGAGACAAAGCAGCTGGGACAAAACAGCCTTGTTCCTATTAAACCATATGCTTCAATCAAAGGAACCTTGCCTTGGATCAGCCATGGCCAAAACAGCTTAAATCTAAAAAAAAGCTTTCAGGAACTCCCCTCTCCCCCTTATTAGGACACTCCAAAACAATTCAACAAGTAATTTTCTGCAGATAATGGCAAACAAGAATGTTTTACAGTGAATGTTGCTTTTGGATAGGAAAATTAAATTACGTATGTCATAGGAATAATTGGAATAGTAATTTTTCAGGAACTCTCCAGATATTTCACAGTGGATATTTTTGCTTTCAACGCACAAAAATATGTCAACTCTCATGCAATCAATTTTACATAGAATAGTTTTTTCCATACACTTCATACTGCTGAATACTGTCTTTTATGAACATATTTTAAATCAAAACACACAACATAGGAAGAAGTGGGGGCAGCCAAGGTTGCCACACAGTAAGACAAATTCATAAATGAATGAAAGAAATTCTGCCTACACACAAAATAGTCTTAATTAAAGCTGGTATAAAAACACTCAAGGCTGCAGAAGTAAAATGCCCAAAAATAAATAAAAATATGTTGCTTTGAGTGTGTAGTCTTTGGTATCGTGTAGTTTGTTTTCATTTAAAGATTAGCTAAAGACAGTGAGACGTCATAAGTTTTAACACAGTAAGCTCATAAATGGTACAACAAGCATTCTACAAATAACTATACACTGTATGACCGTTAATGCAGGTGAAACTAGTGCAAAAGTTTATTTATTTCAGTAATTCAGCCTAAAAGGTGAAACTAATATATTATATAGACTCATTACATGCAAAGTGAGATATTTAAAGCTAATTTTGTTGATTATGGCTTACAGCTTATGAAAACCCCAAAATCAAAATCTCACAAAATTAGAATAATGTGAAAAGGTTCAATATTGTAGGCTCAAAGTGTCACACTCTAATCTGCAAATTAATTCCATACACCTGCAAAGGGTTCCTGAGCCTTTAAATGGTCTCTCAGTCTGGATTAGTAGAATTCACAATCATGGGGAAGACTGCTGACCTGACAGTTGTGCAGAAAAGCATCATTGACATTGCAAAAGAAGTTGGATGTTCTCAAAGTGCTGTATCAAAGCACATTAATAGAAAGTTAAGTGGAAGGGCAAAGTGTGGAAGAAAAGGTGCACAAGCAGCAGGGATGACCGCAGCCTGGAGAGGATTGTCAGGAAAAGGCCATTCAAAAGTGTGGGGGAGCTGCACAAGGAGTGGACTGAAGCTGGAGTTAGTGTAGTGC
>WWET01005160.1:77366-102916 GCA_011038615.1 Limnodynastes dumerilii
GGCTTTTCAGCCGATCTTATGCTTACGCCCGCTGTCCTAGCGACGGCGGGCGTAGGTCTGGATCAGGCCTATAGACTCATCCAACTACCACAGTTGATCTCTCTGAGTGTCTCCTACATACATGGGCAACCCTCGAAGGCTCATATAAAGCACAGGTCCTCCATACTACGGCTACATATTGCTTTATATCATTATTAATCCAGCTTATTTCTACCATTTGATTCCATTGTGGATACAGGAATCTATAATTGATTTACTGCCAATCACTTGCCATACCAATTATATTTATATATTTTTATGTTGTGTGATATTAAAAGTAATTTAATTCAGTTTTGCCGTTTATGACCGTTTTTTCATCATAACCAACCTATATTTTTACATGTAATTGCTCTATAGCGTTGTACCTTTTTTTTGTATTGGTTGTCTCTATTTGGGAGTTTTGGCAATATCTCCCTTATAGCTGCTTTTTACCGCTAGCACCTTAGGGTTTTTGTTAAGATATGTGCCAACAACGTTCTGCTTTGCAGGAGAATTGTTTAAGGTTTGTGTGCCATGGCTGACACTGAAGTTATTGCTGTGCACAAGTTTTTATAGCAGAACAAATGTAACCACTTGAGAAATTCATTTTATAATGGTAACACTCAATATTCTAATAATGTTCTTTTCTTATTTTTTTTATTTCTGCAGGATATAATAATAAAATTATGTAAATGTCATTTATCAGACCACTTTAAGAGTACAATGATGAGTTTCATTATTTAATCATAAAAAAATAAAAAATAAAATACAAACAAAAGAGAATACCGATTAAGTATACCTATTTATTGGCTTTCCTATTGCCTCTGTATGCACTGGGTATATGGTGTGGCGCCTTATAAATAAACGTTATTAATAATAATAATAATAATAATAATTCTTGATAACCACCATTTTCTAAACATGTCATGATATTATTGACACATCATTTTTGCATTTCTAAAATTAGCCAATATTAGTAAACTGGAAGTGATCACTATAATCCTAAAGAAAATTTAGTCCTGACTCTAATCTTGATACATTTTACAGCTTATCATAAAATGACTTTCAGGTGGAATAATGCTCCAAATTTTGTACAATAGATGTGAATCGCAAGCAATGTATTTTATCTCTTGACCAACAGATGGCGGAAATGAGACAACCATCTTCTATCAAGCTGGAATTTGGAAATAACTTTTCTATATTTAAAATAAGTTTGTAAATGTGAAATAAGATTTGACCATAAAAAAATTAACTCTCATATAACAGTCACCTGAATAAATATGTAAAGGTTAATCCTCAAAGAACACATTTTTATTAGAAAAATTAAAATATAAAAAATACAGAAGAACAAAATACAAAATGACTGCATATTTTCATATAAATATATATTTATAATCTTAATATATATTTATAATCTTAACTCAGTCCCCCAACCTACAAATTTTCTGATGCCCTAAGCATGGAATAAATGAAGTGGTTGTTAGTAGTAGCAAGTAATGACCACAATAATTATTTATAAAAAAAAACACTTTTATAATGTCATAGAACTATTCAATAACTTGAAGTATTCAAATAATTTATAGGAGTGACTTCAATATCCCATAAATAAAGTATTTGGTTTATTAATCCCCAATGTCACCATATCCTACATTATGTAATGAAACTAAAATTTACATTTTCAAGAGAAAAGAGGAACATTAAGCTGTGTTTTTTACTTGGTCCTCCCCACGAGGCACCAATCATCTGTAATCAGACAACTAAAATGTAATTTTGTGTGACATCCCTCTATTTTTACATGCAGTTTACATTATAAAGAATGTCAACGCTGGCAAAGGATTCTGGCAAGGTTTTATGAAATCTCTGCCGGCCAAGAGAATTTTACTCTGACAATAATGATTTGGGTTTATAGAATTGTTTGATACTTTTGAAAAATGCTTTGAAAATGTTATTCATATTTTAATCTAAATTACTCACAAAACTAATACTAAACTAATTTATTATGTCCAGTGTACTATTATAAAAGACTAAGATAACTGTTACACGGGCATTCTAAAATGGCACAGAATCAACATTTGTTCACTCTGATGACTGGCTAATAGGAATGTCAGTGATTTCTTTTTAAGTGTTAGTTAACTAGTTTAGCCACTCTAAGAGATCTAATTTAATGCGTGAGTGATAATTGTTTGCTTTGGTTTGTGCTGTACATTATGTATAGCTTTAAAGCAATAGCAACTCCACAATGTATGGTTTTTATAAAGTAAGAAGTGGAAGGGGAATAGAAAGTGTGTCTTGAGAGGACAGGGCTTTGGGTTTGCACACCGGTAAGTATAATTAGTCTAAAATGCTCCAACCACTAGACAGGGATTGCCAGCCCTGTGATGCTACACAGATACAAATACAAAAAGTGGTGAGCTAGTAGACTAAATATCATGAGCCAACTCCTAAATAAAATCAATGACTTTTATTAACAAAAAGACAGTATAAAAACATGCAATTATTACTATGTAAAATGACACATAAATATATTCCACTATTAGTAATTAAGAATAATATAACAAACTGGCCAGTTGAATTAATTGGTCTCAAAAACTCTGCAGGGATTTATATTGCAAAACTTGTTAAACAGTTAGTTGTGAAACTTCAGAACACAATACCAGCTATATAGTCGATGTATAAGCTCTATGGATAATCCTGTCACGGAGTAAAATAAGTTCCAAGCTTGTATAGCACTGCCGGTCTGTGGAATTGGAGTGATGGTATTATGCCAGAATTGGAGGAGCCCACAACGGGGATAGGAACAATGGGCCTGATCCAGAACAACGCTTCGGATCGAATTTATGCGCATGCGCACCATAGAAAATAAGCTCAATAGCGTAGCGTAATGGGCCATTCACGTATGTGTCACGTAAATACTTACGTGTGGGCGTGCCAATTTTACTTGCGTCCAAAATACGTCTGAAATATATGAAGTATATGTGAAGTAGGCGGGGGGTTGTATTTAATGTGTACAGTATGGGCGTGCTTAGCTGCATAAATTCGTCTAGCACATACGTACGTGTGCATATGACTGCGGTTACGTTGGAAAAAGTTAAGGTAGGGTTTGGAAAGCGTATCTTGACAAAATACGTAGGCTTTTGTTGCCGTCTATCCCTAAGGGAACAGGCTTGTGCTGCCTATCTATCCACAGGGGAACGGGCTGGCTCAGATTGGGATCGTAGAGCTCTGACCTTGGGTAAAACCAGGAGTCACTTCTGTAATTGTGTCTGTGGGGCTGTTTCAGAGTTGTTTAACTTGATGTATTAACCTATACCTTACAAGGGAAGCTATTTCATTCATCCACTACCTTTTTAATAAAGAAAATTTTTTTTCAAATGTTATCTAAGCTACCATCACTTGTTATACACAACTGAATTTTCCATGCATACTCATCAGAATATTTAAAAAATTATCCAAATAAGGTACATTTCTTATAAGTTTCTAGCTTTCTGTGAAAGTTTTGATTTGAACATCATTCATATAAATACATTAGAACTGAGATAAAAAAAAATATATAGTTTGCTATATCAGAAAATAGCGTGGGTCCCCGTTGCGAAAAGCCCTAAAGGCCCTATAGTGTGGGCCGTTTGCTCCCAGCCAGTTCTGAACTGGCTTGGTTATCGATTGCTTATGCCTTGAAGAGGCATAGCAATCAATCCCTGGAGCACCGAACTCGGTTCTCCAATAGATGAACAACCCTAGTCCCTAACCCTAAGTCTCCCTCCCTGCAGCCTAACCCTTAGTCCCCCCCGCAGCCTAAAGCTAAGTCCCCTCTCCCCGCAGCCTAAACCTAAGTCCCTGGTGGCGGCGCTTCCGAAAAAGAATGGGTGAGTATGCGAATTTTATACTCACCCATTCATAAAAAAAATTCTGAATCTGCTCGCATTCAAAATAGGGACAGCTGAAAAGCAACTTTCGCTGTCCCTGTTTCGCAAAGAGAAGATTCGCAACAATCAGAAAATGGGGCAACCAAAAACATTGCCAAATTAGAAGATGAAAAGTAGGTTGTAAAAGCCCATTCATTTTATATTAAATGTACTTGTCCCCTATACAAAATGTCAGTTTAATTGTTTCTTGTCATTAAGAATGAAATGCAAAAATATAAGAAATGCAACAATGCATATTTAAAAGGACCTATGTCATGCTACTTTAGTTAAGACATTGGATTCTTAGTGATTTGGGACTGGATCCAGATTTGGTAACGATAGCCCACTTACACACGCAAGGTGTGTAATTGGGCTAAATGGACTGGAGGGCACACGTATTTAAGTACGATGGCATTTATGTAGGAAAGGGCTGTGCTTCCCCTCCACCTGCTAAAGTGGGCAGGGGGAAGCATGCTAATTGTATAGTGTGGAATGGCACCGCTGATCCGCATGCTTTACTTAAAGTAGGCTAATAGCAGTGTAAGCTGCCATAAAGCCCACATGAGAGAAAGGAGTGACAGGGGACGTTCACTCCCCTCTCTCTGTTGGACGGACAGACTCCCAAATGCACTGAAAGCATGCAGGAGTCTGGATCCAGTCTCTGTTTATTAAATCAAATGAGAGGGGAAATAGTACGCAAACATTTTAGCATAGGCGGAGAAGATTTATTTTATTAACAGGTTTTTATATAGCACTTTACAGAGAATATTTTACATTCACATCAGTCCCTGCCCCATTGGAGCTACATACTAAGTTTCCTAACACATAGATACACACAGACAGACTAGGGTTAATTTATTCAATAGCCAATTAACCTACCAGCATGTTTTTGGAGTGGGAGAGGAAACCGGAGCACCCAGAGGAAATTCACACAGACAAGGGAAGAACGTATAAACTCCACCCAGATAAAGCCTAGTCCGGGAATCGAGCTCATGACCTCAAATTCCCTTCTCCACTTTATTAAATACTGTCTTATCTCATCTCTAGCAAACTACCACCAGTGATAAATGTACCCCTTATTCTGGAAATACCATGGGGCTGATCCTGAACAACGCCTGCTGCCGTAGTTATGGCGGGCGTATGCGTAAAGATCAGCTGTTTAGCAGATCTAGATAGGGATTTTCGGTAGTCAGGATATGGCGTCCCTAACTGTAGCATAGTTATGGTTGAAGGGGCGTTCCTCGCCGTAACTACGCTACAGTTAGGGAAGGAAGGAGGGGGGTTGGCAGGGAAATGAGGATAGGATGGCAGGGTTTGTAAGTTACGCTCCGGTCCAAATTACGTTCCGGTCCAGGCGTAATTACACTCTGTTACGCCGGCTGAAGTTAGGGTAGCCTTCAGCCAGCGTAATAGAGTGTAATTACGCCAGGACTGGGGGAGTGCCAGGGGGAGTGTATAGATGTTACGCAACATCGTAGTTCTGGATCAGGCCCCATGTGTGGAACAGTGCTGGATGGTTGAGAGTAGCATGAAAGTAATTGTTATCAAGTATGAAATTTGACAATGCATAGTTGCAACTGCCACTAATTATACTTCTAAACAAAAATTTTGTTACAGTGTTCCACAGGTGTTATTATATATATATTTTCTACGCTGATATTAAAAAAAAAAAGTTATTAGACTTCTTATATCAACCACAGTTTTAAAGATATGCCCTTTTTTAGAATCAAAATGACGATATGTAAACCATGTAGCAAGCATTTGGGGAGACTGTTTTTGGTCCCTCCCTGTTGCTCAGTTACATGATTCAGATTCTGCACGGGTTGGTCCACAGGTTTGGACAGAAAGCCACTCTACAGACTCAATACGACATTCGTAATGGGGGAGGGACAGCCCCTTTCTTGTAAGAGCCGGCACATATAACATACGTTACGTACACCGACCCATACGATGGTGTAAAAAGGTTGTGCACATGCGCACAACCTTCAAAACAGTGAAATTACGTATGTGCCATACATCATTTCACTGGCGGACGGACCTGTTGATCTGGGCCAGTGGCTCTAAGAATTTTCTTTTCTCTTGAGGATGGTCTTGTTTTTTGCAATAATGCTAATTCTGTTATAGAAGCCCTCTGTCCCGAGTACAAAACAGAGGATTGGCATCTATTTATTATTCATTCTTCTAAAGTTAACTAGAAAGCTGTGCTACTCCACAATAACAATACATTTCCTTCAGCACCACTGGCTCATGCTGCTGGCATGAAATAAATATACGGGAGCATGAACTCCTGATAGAGACAATTGAGTATGAAGAACACTAATGACATGTCTGTGGTGACTTAAAAGTCATTTCTCTTTTACTGGGGCTACAACTTGCTTTCACAAAGTGCTGTTGATCTCTTTGTAAGTGGGACTGGAGAAAATTCTACATTCAGAAGCAGCGGCCAAAGCAAACATCACTAACCTAGAAAACTAAGCACAGAAGAACGTTGTCAGTATACCACTTCCAGATACTCCATATAATACTCCATATAATGCTTGATCTTATTAATGCAATGAATCAAAGTGGTTTTGGAATTGTACACTTAAGAAAGAAATTCCCCAAGATCTGTGATGCAAAGATCAAAGAGG
Organism: Limnodynastes dumerilii; assembly: GCA_011038615.1. Classification (NCBI taxonomy): domain Eukaryota; kingdom Metazoa; phylum Chordata; class Amphibia; order Anura; family Limnodynastidae; genus Limnodynastes; species Limnodynastes dumerilii. The sequence goes on from WWET01005160.1 coordinate 83,917, forward strand.
GGATCTTTATAGGACCCCAAGTAAGAGAACTGATGCTTGATGGGAGCTTCAAAGGCAACTGTAAAGCAATATACTATGTCTGTATTGAAATAAATGTAATATTGTAAACTTTAATTTGGTTTCACTCAAAATCATTACGTGCTAGAGATATTCCAAAACAATATTTGAAATCAGCACACAAAACACTATTAGACCCACTAATATTTGTTGAAAAAAAAATTCTGTACGCCAGCACATATAAGTTCTGCACGTAAGAATATGATGCACCCCTAGCGGTACCCCCTCTCACGTATGGAACTTAGCTGACTTACATGTCCATAACCCTACCTTAACTTCTCTGCGCATATCTCTGGTGGTACGAAAGTGCCTAACCCAGCCCATACTGCCACATGCATGCGCAGTGTGAAATGTGTATTTTAGCCATGTATTTAATCCACTCCACCAGTGCTATTTAATATTGTATTTAATATGCTATTTAATATCTTTATAGGTGACATTGACTGTGGTATCGAGTGGAAAATATGCCTTTTTGCAGATGACACAAAGATATGTAACAGGGTAGACACGCCAGGAGGGGTTCACAAAATAAGGGATGATCTAGGTAGACTGGAGGAATGGTCAAGAGTGTGGCAACTGCAGTTTAATGCCAAAAAATGCAAAATCATGCACTTGGGGCACAAAAACCCAAAGGCTCAATATATCCTTAATGGCGTTACATTAGAAACTACTGAGGAGGAAAGAGAGGAGGGTGCCATTTTTTGAAGGAAGAGGTGTAATAGAACACAAGGGCATGAATATAAACTGAAGGGTGGTAGATAAGCATATCCTAAATCTCAAACTAAATTGAGAGTAAATAGGGACTAGGGTCAGTATAGTTTAAATAAACAACTGAGCAGAAAGGATGGGCCATGTGGCTCTTATCTGCCGTCACTTTCTATGTAAAATACAACACAAATTGTGGGGATTTGTAAGTGACTTTGTACAGTAGTTAGAATAAGTGGTCACATACAAACAGCAGACACTATGGGGTATATTTACTAAGGTAGTTTTTGGCCAAATTGCCAAAAATCCTGGGAGTTTGCCAGCTGAGCCTTGTAGTTCTGTCAGCGCAGCCATGCTAAGCCTTACAACCATGCAGCGCAACATCGATTTCTCAAGGGAAAATTGCTCTGCTTTTCTATAGAAAGCACAGGGATTTACCCCTTGAAAAATCGATGCTTATCGACTGCGAATTAAAATCGCCTGACAAAAGCGTCTGTTAGCGAATCCCGCGATTTTTACAAAAAAAATGCAGAAAAATCGCGGCGATGGCTGGCGATTCATAATCGCCAGCCAAAACCGACCTTAATAAATATACCCCTATGAACCAGGGGGAAACAATAATAATTGCATGTGGTTTTTAGTATGAGTTGGTAGTATTTCCCAAAGGATAATTGTACAAATTCTATAACTTCGATAAATTAAATTTCTTAATAGAAATGAACATAAAATCCTAAAATTCAAATACTTAAAGGGATGCCTGCCTAGTGTGAGCAACTGGAGTACAGGTTCAGCTGCAGGCAAAGGGGCATATGTAGTAAAAATCAAGCTTGTGAAATGTCTGCTTATCAGCACAATTTAAAACAGCAGTGCCCTTATAGGCAAGCCCTTGTGATCTTTGTACTTATTGTATAAACATCAAGCTGTAAAAGAGGTTGTTATTCTATTTTTTTAAATAAACACCAGAAAGTAAAATTAGGATTGAAATAAAAATGCAGCATGATTGTAAAATAAGAATTTAATTCTCAAAAGTTGTTTTTTCTACAAAACTAACTTTACAGCACAATACGTGGCAAAGCATTATTTATTTATTAACTGGTTTTTATATAGTACCAACAGATTACGTAGCACTTTACAATTTTAACAATGAGTATAAACAAAACTGGGTAATAACAAATAGATTGGGTGAGTAAGCTTGCACTCTATAGGACATTCGTTTTGATACATAAGGGTAAGTGCTTTATATGACACAATGGAACCATTGTAACCATGTATGATCCAGCCAAATAGAAGTGTTAGTAACAGAGATGAGGGCATTTTAGAATAGAAAGAGAGAGTGTGCCGGTTTGTGTTAATAATGTAAAAGAAAGGAAAACATGGTTGATAATATGCTTAGGAAAGTTGAGGAATTTGATAAGTTTGTCTGAAGAGATAAGCTTTAACAGAGCGTTTGAAAGTTTGTAGAGTAGTGGATAGTCTTAATGGGCGAGGAAGGTTATTCCAGAGAGTGAGTGTAGCCCATGAAAAGTCCTGTAAACGGGAATCAGAGCATTTATGAAGTGCAGAAGAGAGTTGTAAATCTTGTGATGATCTGAGAGAATGTGCTGGGATTTATCTCGACACAAGTGAGGATATGTATGCAGGTGCAGTGTTGTTTATGTCTTTATAGGTTAGCAAGAGGATTTTGTATTTTATTATTTAGTAAACAGGCAACCAATGTAGAGACTGACAGAGTAGACTAGCTCTAGATGAATATTTTGCAAGGAAAATCAGTCTTGATGCTGCATGCAATATAAAGGGTAATTTTATATTGTGGAAGTCCAATAAGAAGGGTATTGCAGTAATCAGTGTGGGAGATAATTAGTGCATGAATGAGAGTTTTAGCAGTTTCTTGTGAGAGATATATTCAAATCTTGGAAATATTTTTTAAGGGGTATATAACAGGATTTAGAAATAGACTGAATGTGGGACATAAAGGACAGTTCAAAATGAAGTGTTAAAAACTGGGTGGGTAGCTCCTGTTGGCAGGAAGAAATATTAATAACTCTGTTTTTGAAAGATTAAGTTTAAGATGGTGGGAGGACACCCAGGATGAAAGACATTCAGTTAAGCAAGCCAGTACGGTTGATGATCAGGGGTGGATAGGTAGATTTGTGTATCATCTGCATAGAGATGATCTTGAAAACAAAATGATTTTATTAGTTGTCCAAGGGAAGAGGTACAGATAGAGAAGAGCAAGGGATCCAAGACTGTGCCTTGAGGTACCCCAACAGATAGTGGAAGAGCAGAAGAAGATTCAGAAAAGCAGACACTAAAAGAGCGATTACAGAGGTAGGATGTGAACCAGGAAAGGACTGTGTCCTAAATACCTATTGATTGTAACATTTGTATGAGAAGAGAGTGGTCAACAGTGTCAAAAGCTGTAGAAAGATCCAGGAGAATTAGAAGAGAGTAGTGACCTTTAGATTTAGCAGTGCTTAAATCACTGACCACCTTGGTCAGTGCAGTTTTGGTGGAGTGTTGAGAACGAAAGTCTGACTGATGAGGATCTAGAAGATTGTGTAAGGAACGGAAGTTAGTGAGGCGAGAGTAGACAAGCCTTTCAAGCAGTATTGAAGGGCAATTGAGCTGGGAAATGGGCCGATAATTTGAGGGAGAATTTGGCTCAGAGTTTTGTTTTTTTCAGAATTGGAGTAATCAGTGCGTGCTTGAATAAAGAGGGGAAGATACCAGTCTTAAGAGAAAGATTGCAGATTGTAGTTAAGGTTGGAATAAGCACAGGGGATAGGCATCGACTGACTTGTGAGGGTACAGGATCAAAAGGAGAGGTAGTAGTGTAGGAAGAGAAGAATAAAGCAGATACTTCCTCTTCATTTATGAGATGGAATGAGGACATAGGGTCTGATTCACACTTAAGAACGCATTAGGTTCTTAAATAAACGTAACTAGTAGCAAGGCAACACTCTCGGCACGGGCATGGTTTTCAGGTTCTTAAGAGGCTTACGAGCCATAGAGCTCCCTTAACTGTAGGTTCGCATTTGTGTGCGTAGGGCATCTAATTACGAACGTGACTGCATAACCGCGCCTTCGTTTTGCTCATTTAAATGCTTCCCTCCACCCAATCTTCTTATCTGTCGAGTAAATTATTCATGGCACGCCAATTCCTGCGTAAATTACTACGAACCTAGAGACTTTAAATTCGTAGTGTTTAATCATGGTATTTGCTTTCGCAAGTCCATCGTAAATTGCGTATAACAGTTACTACGCATGCTTAGTATATCCCTTCTTAAATATACGCACCTAAAACCACCTAGATTCTTAACTGCGAATCACGCCCATTGTGTCAGAGGGTGGAGGAAAGGTGTTGCAAGATCTTGGGCATTGATAGAGTTTGGTGGATTATGCACAGGAGGGTTCAGTAGGGAATTAAATGAAAGAGGTGTTTGGGGTTATAAGCCTTAGTAGAAAGTAGAGATTGAAAGTAGCATTGTTTAGCATTATCTAGGACAGTTCTATAAGTGTGATAAGTGTTTGTATAAGGTAGAAAGTCATCGGGCAAATGAGATTTGTGCCAACGTGTGTCATTGGTGTGCCACAGCTGACATTTGAGTTGTCGTGGTACATGAGGGGTACCTGGAGCGACTTGGTCAAGGATATCTGCTAGGGTTTGGTTTAGGTGAGAAACTGATATATCAGGAGAGTGGAAATTAGGGACAGGAGATAGAACTTGTTGCACAGATTGAGAAAGTTGGTTAAAATTAATGGCATTAAGATTTTTTCGGGTGTGAGAAGGTGTTGCAGAATAATACAGTATAGAGTTAGACTTGGTGTGGTAAAGTTTGCAGGTGATAAGGTGATTGTCCAAGAGAGGGTGAGGAGAGTTATTGAGATCAGCAATTGAGCATAGTTTAGAGAATACAAGATCAATGCAATTAACATCCTTATGTGTTGAAGAATCAATCCATTGGCAGAGGCCAAGAGATAAGGTTAGAGAGAAAAGCTTAGAGGCATGAGGAGAAGGAGGATCGTTAATGGGAATGTTAAAATCGCCTAGGATAATGGTTGGTAAGTCAGAGGATAAGAAATGAGGGAGCCACACACAGAAGTGTTGTAGAAATTGTTGGCAAAATTAATTGAGTTGGGGGGGGGCGATAGACTACAGCTACACGCAGAGGAAAAGGGCTAAAGATGTGTACAGCATGTACTTCAAATTTAGAACCTGTTCTGACTTAGATTTTTCCCTGGAATATTGATCCAATGAAAGTGTACAAACTTTTCAATATTAATTAACTTTTTATGTTAAAATGTATTATTTTATTTCATTTAAGAGGATTATATATAAAAGTATGTTAATATGAAATTCAATAATTGAATGATATGGGTGAGTGGTCTTGCCGGTGATGATGGAACTCTGCTCTACTTGTCCTTTGGGTTACCCTTTTCACATTATGAATTTCTAGATATGTGTAGTATCCTTATTTTTTTTTTCTATGTTTCTTAGTAATAAGAAGATGTTTAAATCACTCACATATATTATAATAGCAGTATAAGGGTGGGATTTAGATGTCAATCCCATCATTGAACACAATTTTAATGAAAATGATTGCTGTAAGAATGATACAGGTGTAGCTTAAATCAAACAGAAAATCACTCCTTTATTAAAACTACAGGTATGTGTATAATTTGTACTAAATCATAGGTATCATTTATTTTGTTGGAATTTGTGGTTCAGTACTATCTATCTATCTATCTGTCTGTCTGTCTGTCTGTCTGTCTGTCTGTCTGTGTAAAACTATTTTATGATACATATTTGATAATATATTCAAACAATTAAATAAAACTCTTAACATACTGTTAACTGTTTTTAGACTGCATTATTAGATTTTTAGATTGCATTAATAATGAAGTTTAATTTTGTTGTATTTATAAAAGGAAACAAAACTAAAGGTGTACTTTAATCTATTAAATGAATAACAAAAAGCATGTCATATATATTATGGAGTTATATATTATGGTCTTTATGAGTTTGTTGATTGTGAAACACTTAGTTTTTTCTTGAGTTCCTTATTAGTGTAACACAAACTAAGTTCTTTGCCTTGAACATGGAGGAGAGTGGTAAGGTGGTAAGTAGCTGGGTTTACGTACGAGCAGTCAAATCTACGGTACCCTACCATACCTTCACGCTGCAATAGTAAGTCTGGATCTGGCCCATGATGTGGACAATTATATTTTGAGTATAAATAAAAATAATAATAATTATTGCAAATTTAATAAATAGGCTCCTATATTGTGTATCTGAAGTCAGTAACTAACAGGCCTGTTTCTCAGTTATTTTGTCTTAGTCTGTTAATTTTTCAACCCCATTCCATGAATACAGGTCTTTATGGCTCCAGCCTGCCTCAAAAGTTATTTATGTGCCCATATACCACCAATAAATATATATATTTTTGCAATGTGAATCAGTACCGTGGTGGGTTATTGGGGTAAAATTATGCAGGATCCTTCTGAAAATAAAATAATGATCCTAAAAGAATCTTGTATTCAGATTATATTTATTGCATTGAATTTACCCTTTCTGTCACCATAGGCTGAGGTAATATATGTTTGTCAATGCTGAAATGAATGTACTGTGAACCAAAAAACTGTTACATGCAAGTAATTGTGAAATTTTAGAAGCTTTTTTAACAGACATAAGGGACAATGGGGCAGTTAAGAGGTGACAGTGCAATTGGCACTTTGAGCAGTTTTTCATTCATATCTAAGTTATGTTGCAATTAGATCATCCTACTGTAACTAATCTAAATTACCCTTGAATTAAGTAACATTGGAGTATCCTTGAGAACAAAAGTTTACTAATGTACTGTGCGCTGTAATATGTTCTACATTTTGCCAGCATACATAAAAAATGTCTCCTATAAAGATATAACATGTGATGGATACAAACCTAAAAATATTTCCATATAATTAATTAATTTTACAGAGCCCGTAACTCAACACCACATAAAAAACAACAAAATGTGTAAAATAAACTCAGATTGCTGAAGACCACTTGCTAGCTCCTAGGGGTATGTTTGCTAATATATTTGGCATGGTGGAAGAATACTTCTATTGGTTACACCACAATGCTGCACTTTCTGCAAAAGATATATGGTAACAATCCCTCAGGCATCTGCAGATAGGAATGATTGCTTACCCATACCGAAGATAGAAAAAAAATAAAAGTTACAAATCCCATTTTATGCAACATATATAAACAGAACTGTACCTGAATCCCTATTGAGGAACGCCGTTTCTTAAGGAAGTCATCTGACTTGTTTACAAGAACAGCCTTGTCACTGGTGCTCCGTACAGAGCTGCTTTTACTTTCGGAAGCATGGCGCTGTGCTGCAGCTGATTCCAAGGCAAGATTCATGGCCTTGTTGCTATCCAGGCTGTCCGTGGAGTTGTAAAGACCCCGGCCTTCAAGAGGCCATGGGGATATCCTTTTAGTCCGGCTGTCATGGTAGGCATCCTGGGTAGATTCTGTGCTGCTTTGTGCTGTCACCGAGATGAGTGGCTTGGATGTAGTACGTGGGGGAACAGGTGGTGGTGTTTTCTTATAATTAGGGTATGAAACAGCTGTTAGAAAAAAAACAGGTAATGAAAATGTAGTTTAAGGACAAATTATAAAAAATACCTAAACAACTAACAGCTATTAATATACATCTCATATTAATTAGCTTATTTATGAAGTTTCATGGCAATCACTTATTTTTTATTGTTTATTTTTTGTTACCATTAACATTTACATACAACGGCCCTTATTCATACCCAAGAGTGAGTTAGGTGCGGACAGATCCGCAACTAACTCACTGGTCCTGCCCTTAACCCACCTCCCATTTTTAGGTACCTAATGGCACTTATGAGTGACATAGGGCTAACTTATCTAACCGTGCATAGTTTCCTTACTGCTTCCCCCCGCCCATCCCGGCTTAATTTAAATCCCTCTTGCCCTCCCACTTCTACTTAAACACTCCCCGAGGCAGCATTAGGCCGCCTCTTTCTAACTAAACTACACGTACCAGTTAGGTACGTAGATAAAGACCGCACAGAGGCAATCTATGTACCTAACTGGTACGTAGATTGCGTAAATGACCTACTACACATGCATAGTAGGTCATTTCGTAAATATATGCATCTAAGAAGCAGAAGCTTTTTAGGTCTGAATACGGTCCAACAATCCTATATACACTAGATAACAGCTTTCCTTCATACATGGTTTGGAGCAGACCTCAACCTATGACCCTTAAGTATATTCCTTAAAATTGATATGTAGTTGTTACTCATGTTTTATATTTTATTCTGATTGCTGAAAACACACCGTCCCTTTCAGATTAAATATCTGCTTTTCATTTTGTTTTTGCAAACTGATTTATTTTCTGGTGAGATTCATTTGGACCAAATTTGGTTTCATACAGTGTCTTTCACCAATTATATCAGCAGTACTTCACACATTTAATAACCACATGATTACATGAGTGGTGTTTGATTTCACATGATTATACCATGCAGAACCCCCCCAAAAGATAATAGAAACCCAACATCATTATATCAGCAGTATCCTTATAGTACTGTATATATCATTACATTAGCAGTGCTGCTACACATAATTTTAACAGTAGAACCAGCAGTGACACAAGCTGTTTTTTCCCACATATTTATTTCAGGGTTGCCGATTTTAAAAAGCTTCCTTCCGGGAGATCCCGGTGGGAAGCCATAGATGCATGCAGGGGGCGGGTCTTATGCAAATAGTGTCATTAAGCTTCGCCCCTTGGCTATTAATTACTCCTTTTAGGGGGGTTTCATAGGGATGGGGGTGGGGCTTGATGATGCAATTTGCATAATCAGGTCCCTCCCTGTCCCTATCAAAACTAGTAAACTAGTGTTGCCAGACAGGAGGGCAGGACTTGAGGCCATGGTTTCATAACCCCTCATTTAGGGGGGGTACTGTTACCACTGCCGTGTACGGCTAGCTGCAGCCACATCCTCTCCCCGCTGCCCGGCTTACCTGCTGTTCCCACGGCGCGTGTCAGGGGAATCCCCTACCAATAGCTTCCCTGGCTACAGCGTCTATAGTTACCAGACGCATGGCGTGCCTTTCGTGTTTAGCGCGCACTCTGCTGTGGATATCTTTATGAGTTCCCAGTTGCCTGGGGAATGCTTCCTGTTTGGGGGGCTGGTCCTTGGCTGTCCTATCAGGAGACAGCAGACTAGTTATAAGGGCCTCCCTGTCTTCTTTTTGGCGCCGATTATAGCGTCTGTTTCTCAGCCTGTGACCTGCTATTCTCTGTTCTAGTGCCTTTGCCTCGTGCTTTGTGCCATTGATTACTGAGTGTCCCATCCTCTGCCTTGCTTTTCCAGTCCTGTTTATCCCATTGTTTCCTTCTTGCTCTCTCTCCCACCTTAGTGTCTCAGCCTCCCCAGATTCCCTTCATTTTCCCTGTATGTATTTGTTCCCTCCGGGGAGTCTCAGCTTCTTGTGTGACTGTTTGAGTGCTCGCCCCTCTTTGTTCAGTGCCGTCCAGTTTTGTCTCCCCCCTGTCCGTTGCATCACATTCTCCATTCTCTGTAGTCCGTCACTGGTCAGAACCTTCTGATCCGCCTTCTCCCCCTTTTTCTTCTCTTGTGTTTACTTACCTGTTTACCCCTTCTTGCCTTCTGTTCATCTCCCGGGGGACTCCTTTGGTCCGCACCCTGACGGGTTCCTTGCAGCTCCAGTCTATCCCCACCATTACGGGCTCTAGCGAAGACCAGGTCCGAATTTTGGGCTCTGCGCTCAGGTGGTGTTGTCCGTCTGTTTCTCTCCCACAGCCATTCCGGTTCTCTGTACGGGTAATCCCGGTGTGTTGTACCATTTCTACCTCTTACCCACTGTCACCCCGGTTCTCAGTCCAGGTAATCCCAGGGTACCGTAACAGGATGCCCAGGCAGGCAGGTAGCAGTACCTAGATTCCTGGTGCACCCACAGATCTTACTCTGGCTCTAATAATTATGTTTTGTAATAAAATCTTTAAGATCTAAAATGTTTTGAAGTATTAAATAGTAATAAATTTTTTCTACATTCTCCAAGCGCTCTTTTCTCTATATTTTTCTGTTATAGTAGTTTTGGTCCCACTTAAGTAGCTGCTGGAGTCTGTAGTATAGTTATCTGAATTACTCATATTTCTTAGCGCTGATCTTCTTTCTTCTGTTTATAATTATGTATGTTATAAAGAATCAGGTCCCATGTGCATCCCAGACATGAAGTGTACAGTACCATCTTAGGGTGGTGCTATTGCACTATACCACATTGTGCACACTCCACATTAAGGCTAATTTATTAACGTATCTAAAATCTCAATGAATTTAATAACAAATGGCTTTACAAAATGTATGTAAAATAAATGATCCTAATCTTATTATGATTAATCTTAATTCAATAATGTTTTAATCCAATAAATTACCCAATTCCAGATCTATTGCTTCTGCCCGTCCTGTAGTAATTGATGTTAGATGCCAAAGGTTCAACAGTACCAATATACAGAGATTGATTACATTTATTTAAAAAGGTTAATAACATGTAAGGTAAATGAACATTTTATTCATTATTTGAAAAAAAAACCTGAAAGCGTGATTATGTTAAATTATTATTTCAGCAGCTAAAACTGGACACATGTATAACTGCATCTCACACTGTGAAATGAATTAAACATATTAGAGCCGGTCCAATTCCATAATGCAGCAAATGCTGGTAATTGCTCCAAGACTCTGAAAATATTTTTATTATACAAAGTTTATTGGATTATTATTAGGTAAATAAGCAACATTTATTGCTTATTATGTAGATAATACAAACATTTTTTTTACTTGCCATTCTGTTATTCTAAATGTTATTCTAAATGTTATTGATGTTTGGAATCTGTGGTAAAATTTTAAACATTTTTCAGATCACTCTAACCTGTTTATAAAAAACAAAAGACACCAAAATCGTTGGTATCGTATATTTACCGTTTTTTGCTATTGCGCATGTGTAGTAAATTTTTTACATAATCTATGTTTCTTTTCGTTACGTAGATTGCCTATATGCAGTCTTTAAGACCACATATATGCAATCTACGTAATGAAAAGATACGTAGATTACTTAAAAAATTTTATATGCATGCGCGGTGGCAACAAACGGTAAACTACGGACATATATGCTATACGTCCGATAGTGTGAATCCGGGCCACTGTGTTCAGTTCTGGAAGCCATATCTCCAGAAAGACATAAATACATTAGAGACTTTGCAAAGAAGAGCAACTAAAATGGTCCATGGCCTGTGTCACAAATCATACCAAGAAAGGCTAGAGGAACTAAACATGTATAGCTTGGAGCAGAGAAGGGAGAGGGAGGACATTATAGCAGCTTTCAAATACATCAAGGGTTGTGACCGGCTAGAGGAGGGTTGCATTTTTCAAAGGAAGAGGTGTAATGAAACACAAGGGCATGAATATAAACTGGAGGGCGGTAGATTCAGAGGAAATGTATGGAAAAATTACTTCACTGAAAGGGTGATAGATAAGTGGAATAGCCTCCCATCAGAAGTCGTTGAGGCTAACACAGTAGAACAGTGTAAACATGCTTGGGATAAATATAAGGATATCCTAAATCTTAAACTAAATTAAGGGTGAATAGGGTCAAGAGTAGGTATAGTTTTAGACTGGATAGGCCATGTGGCTCTTATCTGCCGTCAATTTCTAAAAGGATTATTACTGTTTATTGGTTAACCAAAAGAAATACATCTCTTTAAAGCAATAACAGAAATCTAGCTGAATTATTGATGTACTGAGTAAATATTTAACAAACAATGTAGTCTGACTACTAAATTCAGTGAAGAGGTAATAGTATATATGCCATCTATTTGTTTACTTACAGTATAAATGTTTGAACCACATAATTAATGTAGAGCAGTTATTAAAATAATACCACATTTTAGATCAGTGACATCATCATCCATCTCCAAACTGATTTGTGGGTTGCTAAAATTTAAATGTCTAGTGACATATACTTGGGAAGTAACTTAGAAAACGTCTCCCTGAATTTAGCACTGTGTCTCTCAAGTGTCTTTTGAACACAACTGACCAAATTCGTGAAATTAAAGACAAACAAATTAAATATTGTAAATGAGAAAAAAATCATTAATGTTTCATCAACATTTATTCACTGAAAAAGCATAAGAAAGCAAGATTAAGGAAAAATTATGCAGTATAAATCTACTCTTCCCTAGTATATTCAATCCTTTCAAAAGCAGCCCTACTGACACTCCTGGTCCAACAGAGAGATATTCTCAATATTGTATCAAGATGTTAGCTAAGGTATAAAGTCATTAACTGTCAACAAATGCCTGGGTCCAGATGAACTCAATGGTACATATTAACTACTGCAATAACATCAATAAATATATTCCAAAATATGTCAAGAAAACATCCAAAATTTGAGCAAAACTTGAACATAGCTTTCATTGGTTTTCAATCCACAATGAAAGTTTTTTTTCCCTCAAACACAAATTAAGATGCTGCATGCTAATTAATCAAGACTTTACAATATATTATAAACCAATAAATAAACCAAATACAACAATGAAAAAAACACTTTCAATGCCGGTGTTTTAAGGCAGGTTACGTATTTGAATGCACAAAAAGGATATAATTCAAGTTAGGGAATTGTAGGCCTGCCAGGCATTATAAGTACAACAATTTAAGAATTATAAAATCTAAAAGTAGTAATTATTCCTTAAAATTGTGATTGTATTTACTATTTCCCGTGGCTGTCACCCTACAATGGAGAATTCTAACACTGTGGGGGGGAGGCAGACAATAGACCACTAGCGCTGGTTACATGGAGAGGTGACAACGTTGATTTTTTTTGTTTTTAAATATCTTTTTTTATAACTTTTTACATAATAATTGATGACTATCATTTCTTTATGAAAATATAGGTAGTTGCCACAGTCTATGCTGTTAGTGAATTAATTATTTCACAAATTGCTATACCTGCTGCTTTATATAATTAACAACTTATATTCTTTGATAGGGCAGTGGTGGTGCTCTATAAATAAATAAAAGGCGTAATTTATGACTAATTTCTCCAAAACCTAGTAAGCAGAGCAATATTTATAATGCCATATAGTAGCAGCTGCCATCCTTGTGGTGTAATGTAACTACTGTTATGGGTGTAGGGGGGAATGCTGAGGTGACTGCCCCAACCTTCACTGATGGTGGATATGTAGCCTCTGTGATCTTAAGTCTGTTCTTAAAAAAATAGAGTAGTTGTCTCTTCTACGGATGCACAAAACAAATAAAACAGACCTTGGGTCTGATCCTGAGATCAGTAGGAAATAAGTATGCGCGGAATCGAAAAATACCCAACTAAGTGGTAAGTGCAGTCCCATGACACCCCCCTCGTTCTTACTGATATTTGCTGACTTTCGCGTCCATATAGTTACCTTAACTCTCCGTGCATATATTTGTGTGGATTTTGCTAAAGTACGTAAAGTTTGTAAACTCAGCCCATACCGCCCTATTTAAATGCCTCCCCGCCCACTTATCTTAACTTTCTACTTATGGAGTAGTGGCACACGCCCCTTTTTACAGATCACATTAGGCACAGAGTTGATATCCGTGCATAACGGATTTCTGTGTGTAACATCTAGATTGCGACTGCGCAAATCACAAAGAAACGCCAAGATACGCACACACGTGTATATTTAGGGACATTCTAAGTATGAATCCGGTCCCTCTTCCCTGCTGCTCTCAGAGAGTGGAGACAAGCTGAGGGGGCAGGAATGACGTCCTGTGTCTCCTCTGAAGTTTTCTTTTGGTCAGATGCCAGACTTCATACATGCTGATGGTTAGGGATAGTTGGATGTACCATGCACGGAGGTAAACATGGGTTTTTTTTATCAAATCTTGTATCAAATCTTAATCCAGCTCTGGTCTGTGTTGCAATTTGATCTATTGTGTGGTATATATATATATATATATATATATATACACACATGTTCTAAATGATAATATACAATATACTGTACATTGCTATGTATTTGCTGAAGTATTGAAAAATTGTCAGCTAAAACAAGCATAAACTGGTTTTGCTCATTTAGACAATTTCAGAGAACATTTTAACGTGAATGGCAACTCAGAGTCCAGCAAAACCATCTTGAATGACTCATTTATCTCTATAATATGAACGGCAGCATGTCATATATTTAAGAACAATTACAGCAGTGTCTGCAATTCCCTTTCTGACTTATGGACACTTAACAGATATTATAACACGTTTAACGGTTCACTTGTGCTCGAGATATCTCAGCACGATCACAAGGTGAATTTCAACACCAATAAGACAGGCACTAAGTTTGCCACTGGGATGTGATAATGCTGTGTAGCTGAATATGTAATTTGAATTTTCTTGTTCATTTTAGTTGTATATTACTCTTGATAGTAGATAAAATGATAGGTGTACATTTTTAAACTAAAATAATTATCAGTGACAGCTTTAAACAGGCTGTATTGAAAAACTGACAATCAGTGTTGTATATTAAACATTTTCATCACGGTACACATAAAGCAGAAAGTGCTTGCCTTATTTATATTTCCTCTACTATGTGCAAAACACAGGTGTCCAGCTCTGTTAATGTACAATAGGTGCGAGTAAAGTAAACACATCCCCAAACAAAGGAAGAAAATAGAAGAAAAAAACGCAAAAGAAATAGAGACAGAGAAATGGTAAAACAAAAAAATATTATAATAACAGCAATAGACCACATTAAATAAATCCCCACAGGGACATGACACAAATTATGAAAATGACTAGGAGGTCAATTAGAGGTGCCAACCCCTACTGATATATAGGAGGGGTTCATAGAAAGCAGTTTAAAGGCAGTATTACATTAAGTCCTTGCGGGGCTACAGTCCTCAGTCTATAGATCCATTGGCTCTCACGTTGCAGAAGTGCTTTCTCTCTGTCACCACCCCTGACCATAGGGGGTATATGATCGATACCCATCCAACGGAGATCTTTCAGTGTGTGGCCATTCTGTATCCAGTGTCTGGCAACCGGTTGCTAAATTTGACGACTGTCTAAAGACATTTTAATGGCTGATCTGTGCAGGGTTAGTCTTTCCTTCAGCCTCCGAATAGTTTTGCCCACATAGATAAGTCCACAAGGACAACAGATGATGTATATCACAAATTTAATCGTGCAGGTTATTACATGCTTGATGCGATGGGTGTCACCAGTACTTGGATAAATAAATGAAGCCCCAGTATCCATTTGGCTGCAAGTGAGACAACCAAGACAACGGTAACATCCTGGTTGTTTAGATAAAAAGGTCGTGGTGATATTCTTCGAAAGGCTCCTGATGTTATTCTTGCAGAGCAGGTCCTTCAGGTTCTTTCCACGGGTGTGACTGGGAAGTAGTTCATAATTTTTTAAGCCGGGTAAATTTGGGTCTGTTGTCATAATAGGCCACAATTTCCTGGCTGCATGCTTGTGAAAAAAGCTTAAATGGGTATATTTGGTTACCCAAGGTATTTTTTTGCCCAGTTTGACCTTAGGTTTAGAGTATAGTAGTTCTTCCGTTGGCACACCATCGATTTTCTCTTTGGCTTGATTGAGAATATATCTGCTGTAGCCTCTGTTGGCAAATTTCTCCAGAGTATTTTTCATCTGTCTTTCTGCCATCATAAGGTCATCATTAGATCTCTTGATACGTACTAATTGAAAATACGGCAATCCTCTAATTAGAGAAGGAGGATGGTGGCTCTTTGGAGAGAGGGGTTGTTGTCTGTCTGTAGGTTTTGTAAAAAGGCAAGTAGAGAGCCTGGTACCATCGTAGCTGATGCTCACATCCAGGAAATTGATAACTTGTATGCTCTTGGAATAGGTGAATTTTAGGGTCTCATGCTGGTCGTTGATAAAAGACATCATAGCATCAAATTGTTCACCAGATCCCGTCCAGTTGATCAATATATCGTCAATGTAGCGACGAAACAATGCAATATGTTGAAAGAATTCTACATTATCGAAGAACAGTTCTTTTTTTTTGATAAACAAAAAAATGCATTTGCATACATGGGTGCTACTGCCGAACCCATAGCACAACCCCTCTTTTGGAGAAACAGCTTATCGTCAAACAAACAAGAAGAAATTTGATGTCAGGACCATGCGCAATAGGGAGATGAAGAGGACCACAGGTGGTCCATTGTAAAGATCATTGTTGACAATCCCCTCTTCATGGGAGATATTAGTATAGAGGCTAACCACGTCCACCGTGCATAGCCAAATATTCTGTGGTAGTGCAGGAATAGTCCTTAGAATGTTTAAGAGCTCCGTTGTATCTTTTAGGAAAGTTGCCTGTACTTGCACCACCGGCTGTAGTAGCCAGTCCAGATATTGAGAGACCTTCTGAAGTAGAGAGCCACGGGCTGATATTATCGGTCTGCCCGGTGGGTTCTGGAGAGATTTGTGGATCTTGGGTAAAGTATAAAGTAACGGAGTGATCGGGTGCTCCACAAGCAATGAGTCACGGATTTTTGCAGATATGTAATTATTCTGGACCGCCTGGTCCAATAGGTCCGTAAGTTGTTTCTGATAAATGTTAGTTGGATCTTGCGTCAAAAGTTGATAGACGTTCTCATCTGATAGCTGTTTGTAAACTTCAGCTATGTAATCACCTTTGTTCTGGATTACGATGCCGGGCGGATTACAATATGATCATCTTGGTTTAAATCTTTCAAGGCTTTGTATTGAACCCTAGTGAGGTTAGACTTCGTCCCGGACAATTGTAAGGTTGATTTTGTGATGCTTTGTTCAAACAACCTAGAAAAGCATTTTATGGATGCATTGGAGGATGGAGGATCAAAAGTGGATTTCTTAGCAAATGGTAGCTGGGTGTTGTCTGATTCACAATTTCTTGCTCCAAATTATTCTTTAAGTCTAAGAGTTCTATTGAGTCTGTGTTGTTCAATTATTGATTCAAAATCATTGTATCTATTCGTTGGTACAAACGTTAGACCCAAATTAAGTATGTCCCTCTCGATGTTAGAAAGAGGTCTATTGGAAAGGTTAAAAATTAAGTCTTGTTGGACCTTAGGGCTCTGGGTTCTTTTATTGTGTCCGCTCCTTCTTGTTGGCTCGGTTTTATGCCTTTTGCCTTTGTGCCTCTTCCTGCCGGAGGTTTGCTCTGAAAACCCCGGGGGCTGGGTCGAGTAAATGATGTAGAAGGTTCATTGTCGCTGTCACTTGTGTTAGGGCCGCTAGAAGCGTAGAAGGCGGACCTATTAATAAAGGGTCGTTGTCTGTAAGGCCTCCTTCTTTGTTGTTGCACGATACGTGATTCTGTACCCGAGAACCAAGGGTATACAAGATTATCTTCATAATCCCTTTCTACCTTTTGTAGTTTCTCTTTTTTGAATCTGCTTAGTTCAGTAGTGTATTTTTCATCTGATTTTCAATCTTTGTTAACCAGTCTTGACTTTCATCTTGCAGTAAAATGGGCTTTTTTTCTGCATCAAATATAGACAGTTGTTCCTCAGTGGTTTTTTACAAAACCTACAGACAGACAACAACCCCTCTCTCCGAAGAGCCACCATCCTCCTTCTCTAATTAGAGGATTGTCGTATTCTCAATTAGTACGTATCAAGAGATCTAATGATGACCCTATGATGGCAGAAAGGCAGATGAAAAATACTCTGGAGAAATTTGCCAATAGAGGCTACAGCAGATATATTCTCAATCAAGCCAAAGAGAAAATCGATGGTGTGCCAAGGGAAGAACTACTATACTCTAAACCTAAGGTCAAACTGGGCAAAAAAATACCTTGGGTAACCAAATATACCCATTTAAGCTTTTTTCACAAGCATGCAGCCAGGAAATTGTGACCTATTATGACAACAGACCCAAATTTACCCGGCTTAAAAAATTATGAACTACTTCCCAGTCACACCCGTGGAAAGAACCTGAAGGACCTGCTCTGCAAGAATAACATCAGGAGCCTTTCGAAGAATATCACCACAACCTTTTTATCTAAACAACCAGGATGTTACCGTTGTCTTGGTTGTCTCACTTGCAGCCAAATGGATACTGGGGCTTCATTTATTTATCCAAGTACTGGTGACACCCATCGCATCAAGCATGTAATAACCTGCACGATCAAATTTGTGATATACATCATCCGTTGCCCTTGTGGACTTATCTATGTGGGCAAAACTATTCGGAGGCTGAAGGAAAGACTAACCCTGCACAGATCAGCCATTAAAATGTCTTTAGATGGTCGTCAAATTGAGCAACCGGTTGCCAGACACTGGATACAGAATGGCCACACACTGAAAGATCTCCGTTGGATGGGTATCGATCATATACCCCCCATGGTCAGGGGTGGTGACAGAGAGAAAGCACTTCTGCAACGTGAGAGCCAATGGATCTATAGACTGAGGACTGTAGCCCCACAAGGACTTAATGTAATACTACCTTTAAACTGCTTTCTATGAACCCCTCCTATATATCAGTAGGGGTTGGCACCTCTAATTGACCTCCTACTCATTTCCATAATTTGTGTCATGTGCCTGTGGGGATTTATTTAATGTGGTCTATTGCTGTTATTATAATATTTTTTTGTTTTACCATTTTTCTGTCTCTATTTCTTTTGCGTTTTTTTCTTCTATTTTCTTCCTTTGTTTGGGGATGTGTTTACTTTTTGGGACTTCAGGCAGTAGCATGACTTCTTGCAAGTTTTTAATGTTGTCATGTGCCTGTGAGAGCTGTTCTATGATTTCAGTTTTCCTTGTTAGTGTATGTACTGTAGTTGCACCTCCTTTGTTAGGAGTTTCATTATTCAGTCCTTGACAAGTCTATAGTCCTTAGGTCAGTGACCTTTATTTTCATTCAGAGAGCGATCCTCGTTCTCCCTGGCTCTGCAGCTCTATTTTAGTTTATACTCTCCCATAACGCTAGTTTTAGCGCTTTTCAGTCCCCTTTTTCAGCACCATAGCCAGCCCCCTCTCAATGTAAGCCCTTGTTATTCTTAGCTCTGACTCCTACATTTTTTTCACTGCTACCTCCGTTGTTATGCTGCACTGATTTTATGTTTACCATAATCTCCTTAGCAATGTACAGCCTCTGACGGCCACCTGACTCCTGGCAAGCTTCCTGGCCCCCTGTTGGGTAGAGAAGGCGCGCTGA
>WWET01005161.1:2929-27430 GCA_011038615.1 Limnodynastes dumerilii
GTGCTATTTAATATCTTTATAGGTGATATTGCCTGTGGCATCGAGGGGAAAATATGCCTTTTTACAGATGACACAAAGATATGTAATAGGGTAGACATGCCAGGAGGGGTACACAAAATTATGGAGGATCAAGGTAGACTGGATGAATGATCAATAGTGTGACAACTGCAGTTTAATGCCAAAATATGCAAAATCATACACTTGGGGCACAAAAACCCAAACACTCAGTATATCATTAATGGCACTACATTATAAACTACTGAGGAGGAAAGGGATCTAGGAGTGATTATTTAATGTGACTTAAAAGTAGCCAAGCAATATAACAAAGCAATGAGAAAGGCAAGTCAGATGCTTGCTTGCATATGGAGAAGAATTAGTAGCAGAAAGAAAGTAGTAGTGATGCCTCTTTATAGATCGTTGGTACAACATCACCTGTGTTCAGTTCTGGAGGCCATATCTCCAGAAAGACATAAATACATTAGAGACTGTGCAAAGAAGAGCAACTAAAATGGTCCATGGCCTTTGTAACAAATCATACCAAGAAAGGCTAGAGGAACTAAACATGTATAGCTCGGAGCAGAGAAGGGAGAGGGAGAATATCATAGCTGCTTTCAAATATATCAAAGGTGTGACTGGCTAGAGGATGGGGACATTTTTCAGAGGTATAATAATAATAACATATGTAATAATGATGAGAAACAATGTAGCTGAGCATCTACAAAATCTTAGGTGAAGAGATCATTCATAGGTCTGTAGCCCCTTGTTGCTAAATTAGCATTCACTTGGCAAATGTCATTGGTTCATAATCTTGCAGAAAAAATTGTGAAATGCTGTGCATATTCCAATGTTATTGATTTATCCACCTATATTCATATAAAATAAATATGTAGATATACTTGCGATTTGTAGAGTGGCCACTTTTTATGTTGATTCTAATAATAGAGGTATATTAGCTCTGCAAGAATAGAGAGAGACACTTCTCTGATAGAGATGACGGATAGATATTCATTGACCAAGGGAAGGTAGCTCATATCCCATACTGCTATGAATAGTCCGCAGTTGATGTTCTTTTGATGTGATCACAGACTGTAATATAGTTGGAGCCTGTCAGGACAGGCTTCCTAAGGGTAACACACAGTCGTTGGTATAATGTAGTGGGTCAGTACAGAGGCTCCCTGTACGTGGCGCGTGGCAGCCAGCCGCTTAGATGAACATAATGAAATGAAATAAACAAATGAAAAAGTGGCATAAATAAGCTGCCCGGAGGTTTCCTCAGTATGGAGCCAGTTTCTGATGTTGTTTTGCGAGTCGGTGCTCTCACTCTCTACACGTGACGTGTAACCGCCAATTCGTGGAGATGGTATGCTGTGTGATCAGGAGGAAGCCTATTATATAGTGGGAAACTTGAATGGATAATGTTGGAGCTTTGGAAAGGATTAAAAGTACGCCTCTTACGCATTTCTCTGTCCAAGTGACAGTTTCATCAGAGAGGAAATTTAGCATTTTCTTTTGGTTATTTACCGGTATTTAAAAGTCTATTAGCCAATCAGCATTGCCTTGTAATTAGTTTCCAGCTGTAAAGAATGCTGGGACTTAAAAAGGCAGGAAAAATAAATGTATTATTTCTATTTTCACAGCTGATAAAAATAGTTCGTTTTTGTGTATTAAAAAACAATTAATATTATATTTTTAAGTCTAACATAAACATTTTGATTATAATGTAATATTTTAATTACAATATAACATTTTATTTAGGAGTGTGTCGGCATGCTATTTAAAGTAACAAGACCTTTTTAAAAGATCAACTGGTAATAATGACAACTGACAATTTCAACAGTTCATTTTAAACCCAACTATTGATACATAGAAAAAACTGATTAATAATCATAAGATATATATCTTGTTCTAAGAGACCAGACAAAGGGCCTTATTCATTAAGGACGATATTTTTCATAAAAATCGCATCGCGGGGCATCGTGGCCGATCGCAGCAATTTCCCCGCAAATTTTTATTTTTTTTGCCCGAATTCACTAAGCTGCGATTTTTTACAAACACACGCGATGCCCCGCGATGCATTTAGGGCTTAATTGCGGTGATTTTAATGAAAAAATCACCGCAATTAGCCCTTTAACTAATGGCGGCATATCGCGTGTATTAAAAAAATCCTAAGTTCTGCATGTGTGCAACGTGCAGGCATGCTGTAGTCATTGAATTACAAGGATCAGCAAAGGTGATCCTTGTAATTCTATGTTTACAGCATGTCTACACATTGCAGACATGCAGAACTGCGTGTCCAGTGTGTGTAAAAAATAAATAAATTATTATACAAATACATTAACCCTTTACAAAATCTAATAAAGTGTTACATATGTACAAAAATAATAAACCTAGCTAACATTATAAAAAATAAACAAATAAATTAACCCTTTAAAAAATCTACTGAAGTGTTTACATATGTACAAAAAATAATAAACCTAGCTAACATTACCCCCTATGTGTATGCACTTACCTTAGGAGGTCATCTCTCATAATCTAAGTGTATAAAACAAAGTGGTACATGTGTATAATAATATTAAAATAAATTTAAAACTCACCATTAGCTGTCCGCATCTTGGGAGCCTTCAATTTTCCTTTCTCTGAAGTCTTTTTCTTTATTCTTTCTTCATTCAATGTCTTCTGGGCTGGAGCGGACGATGACAGCTCCTCACCTTGACCGCGACGAATTCACACTAACCTCCCACCAGTAGGGGGCGCTGGTTACATTATGAAGATGAAGAAATTAACAGTAGAGCTCTACTGTTAATTTCTTCATCTTCATAATGTAACCAAAGATTAGAGCCAACTGGCTTCCCTATCCCATACAAATGGAAAGCACTTAGTGATATGGCTAGCCAGTAAACAATCAATGAGCTCTCTATATATAATACCATCAAACATAACCCTGAAAAAATATATATCCAAGTGCAGTTAAACAGATCCATTCAAACCCTGAATTTAAGGAAACTCGTTCAGCTCTATACAGTCATTGAGGCCCACTGAATATAGGATATTCAGCCTAAAAATCCAGTAGGCCTCTCTTTTACAGAGCATAGAGTATCTATCCCCCCTCTATTAGTATGGGAGATAGACTCAATGGCTTTTATTGTCAACACATTGACATCCCCATCATGTGTATTATTAACATGTCTGGATAAAGACCGCGTATACGCAATCTACGTTGCAAAAAGTAACGTAGATGTCGTAACAAAATTACTGCACATGCGCAGTAGTTCATATCGGTAAACTCCGGCCACATATGCAATGCGGCCGGAGGTCCGAATACGGCCCGGAGAGTGTAGATGGTTACCTTTTTTAATATTGTTTCTATGTTCGTAAAACCTGGTTGATAATTGTCTAGTTGTTTGGCCGATGTATTGAGCCCCACAACTACACAATTTTTGATAAATGACATACGAAGTTTTACAGTTAATAAAGTTTTTTATGTTGAAGGTTTCTTTGTTGTCAGATGTACAGAATTGTTTCCCATTTTTGTCACAGAAAATACACATGGAGCAGCGGCTTTGGCCACATTTGAAAAAGTAAATTGGTATAGAGAGTAACCAGGTTGATTCTGTTTTGGTTTTATTAATGTGATTTAGTGCCCTTCTAAAGATCTGGTGTATCATCAATGTAAGGTTTTAATTTCTGATCTAGAGTTAAGATCGTATAATTTTTCTTAAAAATACTTTTGATTTGATGGGCATATGAATTATTATGAATTATTGGGTAATGAACATTGGGTTTTCAGTTTGTTTATTTTGTTTTTTATCCTTAGATTCCAGCAAGGATAATTGTGTCTTTTCTTGAGCTTCTATGAATGCCTTGTTGACTATGTCTTGGGAATAACCTTGGGTCAGGAAGGAACTTTTAAGAGACTTTCCATGATTATCATAAGTTTCTATTGATGAACAGTTTCTGCGGATTCTGGTAAATTGACTCTTAGGGATCCCATGTAGCCAACTTTTATTATGGCAACTGCCATAGAGAACACAAGGGCATGAATATAAACTGGAGGGTGGTAGATTTAGAGGAAATGTGTGGAGAAATTACTTCACAGAAAGGTTGATAGAAAAGTGGAATAGTCTGTCTGAAGTGGTTGAGGGTAACACAGTAGAACAGTTTAAACATGGTTTGGATAAATATAAGGATATCCTAAATCTCAAACTAAATTGAGGATAAATAGGGTCTAGGGTCAGTATAGTTTCAAATAAACAACTGGGCAGACTGGATGGGCCATGTGGCTCTATTCTGCCATCACTTTCTGTTTCTGTGTTTCTATGCCCTGGTAGGACCCTTTTCTCTGCATTATTGGGAGTTAGTCACTGAACTGCACAGATATGTAGCTCATAGTCTCCTCACAGGCAGAAACCCTTTGCCTGTTGACAGATACATACAGTCTGTACCTGTACTCTCTGACATTTGTCTATATGTAGGTGACCGGAGATTGCTGTACCAGGCTTGAAACCCAGGCTCTGATACTAACGGGACCCAGAAAGAGACTATTCTGAAGTCCTGCCAACGGAGTACATTAGACAATACCGATCCCGATATAGAATATACTCTGGAAGCTTTGAAGATGAAACAGTGAGATCCAAAATATACATATACATATTCTACAAAGAAGAACCAATGGAACTTTATTAACCATCTTACCACTGAGTAAACTGGAACATATGAACATTTAAGCATCTTTCTTATACATATTGGGCTGGATCCAGACTTAGTTAAGTGCTTGAACTTAGTTAGACCTGGGCTAAACCATGTTGATTTCAGGAGGAGTCAAGTTAATTGTGTTCTTCGCATGCAGGGATATATCTTTGAATTGCTTACTGCACACAGATACTGACCAGTTTTACTATCACACTGTTATTTAGACTTGGGATAGGAAACATCACCTCTCAACTCTAATACCACAAGACTCTGATAAAACTAGCTTCATTGGTTAACTTCTGATTCAAGAATTGTGGCTATAGCCTCACATTTGATCAGGTAGCCCATGTACGAAAGCTAAATCAAATGCATGTTTAAAGTCATACAGCAGGATAAGGGACACTAGAGTGTGGGTCCCCACTTAGAACAGCCCTATTTCGATAGGGCCATTTCCTCCCAGGCAGTTTCGAACTGGCTTGGATATCGATTGCATATATAGCAATCGATCCACGGAGCACCGAACTTTCGGTGCTCCGAAAGGTAAGAGAAAATAGTACCCCAACGATTCCCCTAATTCTAGCCCTAACCCTCCCCTCTCATTACCCTAACCCTAACCTTTCCTTCTCCACAGCCTGACCCTAACCCTCCCTTCCCTGCAGCCTGACCCTAACCCATCATCTCCCACAGCCTGACCCAAATTCTCGCTTCCCTGCAGCCTGACCCTAACCCACCATCTCCCACAGCCTGACCCTAACTCTCCCTCCCCCGCAGCCTGACCCTAACCCTCCCTCTCCCACAACCTGACCCTAACCCTCCCTTCCCCGCATCCTGGAGAAGTTACTCACCTTTCCCTGCGGTAGCGACGGCGACGGGATATCAACGGTGGCACTGTTTCCGAATGAGAATAGTGAAGTATGCCGGTTGGCTTACTTACCCATTCTGAAAAAAAGTATAGAGTGGGCGGTATTCGAAATAGGGACATCCAAAAGGAACTTTCGAATGTCTCTATTTCGGAAATAAGATTTGTGGCCGGGGCCACAAGCAGAGAAACATAGCCAAAATCTGTAGGTAGGATAATATTTGAATATATGTAATTTTAGGTGATCCAGTTATACTGTAATCCTGGTGATCAGAAATGGTTGCTGTCATTTGTTCTGTGTAGCTGAGAAGCGTGAGTGTTGTGTGCAAAATGTCTGCATCAGTATACCATATGTACCGCATGTAAGTATTATTGGTAATACCCCTGTATCAGTCAGCACAGCAAACAATACCCCTAAGATGGACTAAACTCTATTTAATTTCTTTTCTAGGAACACCCTTACTCTGCCAAATTTATCCCCACTGCTTCAGTGCAAGGCTACTGTTGTACAGCATTTTGGAAACTTTACACTTGGTACATGACATTTGCTGAACCTCCTCTGTCTAGCTATGCAGGAAATTGATCTTTGATGCCAAAAGTATGCTTGTTTACTTGTCTTTTCACCATGGAATGCTTTCCATTCTATGATTAGTTCATCACCTTTTCAGCCATTTCTTGAAACAACTAAATTCATTTTTCACAACATGAAATTTAGATATTACCTTTCTGTCATTTTTATTTTGCCAGGACCCTGTTTTGTAGATGGAATGATTAATGAATGCTTAACCATGAAAATAAGCAAATTCTGAATTCAGATCTTAGTCCTCAAGTGATGTCACCCATAGCTGCAAATGCGAAACAGTATCCAGTATAGTCATGTTTAATACAGCCCTGTAAGTCCTTTGGTTTGGAAGTGAGTTTGAATTGCTATGAGGTCATACTTGGAGTAAAACATTGTATCTTCAGAACAGTATCTTCTTTCTAACAGAAAGTGCTTTTGCCACTTGTGTAAAAAAGATTTTGCTATGAAACCAAAAAGTATAAACATATAAGAAGATTTTAGGGCATATTATGACAATTTTGCCAAATTTTGCCTTACCATCATTTGAAGAATGAATGAAGCATTCATCTAAATCACAATAAGTAGTAGAAGCGATAGCTACAGCAATAACTTTGTTTTATTTATTTTCCCCATGCAGTTGCTGACGTTTATCTTATTTTTGAGTGCTACTATTTAAGGTATTTAACTTCCATTCACCTTCCAGTTGATAATATAGAAAAACGATTTGATGTACAATAAAACAGCCCTACATTGCTAGCGGTATAACGAACCCCAACAATCAAGAGGGCTGTTTTGTTGGGTAACCAAAATGCACTTCCATTTCACAGATATTGTTTTGAGAAATGTGATTGGATGGCAAATACAGGCTTGTCTACGTTTCTGCTCAGAGGATTGGCTTTAACTGTAACTTAACATTTAAACAAATCTAGTTGTTACTTGATGGTTGCTTAACTCAGGAGAGAGTTTTGCATTCCATTTCTTAATTAACTCGACTACAATTTTAAGGTACAGCTGTACAAACTTCCTTTCTGGGTGCACATACATTTTGTTACTGTTAGCAAGTGTGATACTAGAGTGTGGTAGAGGATAATGTATTGTTTGGAATTTAAGCATGGTTTCTTTTTTTTATATGTAAGTATAAATTTGTATTTCTGTCTCACATATTTGAAAAAGAAAAGGAGAAGAAACATTTGTTCTAGCGCTCAGCCATATGTAATATTACTACTAATAGCAGCTGTGCACAGTCTGCAATCAGGTGATCACGAGAAAAACAGAAACATCCAATTTTATGCAATAAACAGCTCTTAAGCAACAAAATATACTGTATAAAAAATGGGTTTGGTTCGCTGCTGAGAATGGCCCTTTTACAACAGGGCCGTTTTCGACACCCCATTTCCGATGTCGCACCACGACCGACTGTTCCTTCCCTGCCGGAGTGAGCTAATTGAAGATTCCAATAAGAAAGCGCCGACCGGTGGCTATGGGGTAGATCCAGAACAAAATACACTAATGTATTTACGGTAGCCGGAGACATAAAAACGCTGTTTTGCATGTACCGCGCATGCACGCAGCAGATGTTACGACATGTAATGCTGAACGTAAGTACCAGACTACTATCAACAGCGTAACTACGAACGAAGGGGCGTGCCAGCCATACAACACCCATAATTATACTTCGGAGGTGGGGTGAGGCATTTAAATGGTACAGTATGGGCGTGCGTAGGCGTGTAAGTACGTGCAGCCATTACGGCCGACAGGAGTTACGCATGGAAGTTAGGGTAGGGTTTGGAAAGTGTAACACGGCTAAACTACATACGGCCGAGGGGAGTGCCAAGGGTAGTGCATAGTAAATACACTAGCGTAATTATGCTACGCTAGGAAACGTAATGAAAACATAGCTCTGAATCTGGCACTATATCCCCAATGTCAACCCTTATCGTGATTCTCACCCTAATCCTTCCCTTCCATTACCCTAAGCCTAACCCTCACCTTGCCCTTTTATGTTCCTTCCCCTCTTCGCAGCCTAACCCTAAGACTCCCCTTCTATACTACATCCCCTCCCCACAGCCTAAGTCCACTAACCTGTCCAGTTGGGTCTTGCGTTGGGTACCTTCGGGTGCTGCGATGGGTCTTGCTTCACGGATGTTGGAAAGCTAATGATGGGTAAGTTGCCAAAAAATAGATTCAGCATACTTACCCATTCATTATAAAAAGTTTAGAATTAAGCACATTATCAAAATACAGACAGCTGACAATTAGCTGTTAGC
The DNA here is from genome assembly GCA_011038615.1 of Limnodynastes dumerilii. NCBI lineage: Eukaryota > Metazoa > Chordata > Amphibia > Anura > Limnodynastidae > Limnodynastes > Limnodynastes dumerilii. The sequence continues at coordinate 11,307 of WWET01005161.1, forward strand.
TGTCTGTGTGTTGAAAATGTGTAATTTGTAGCAGTGAATGGAATCTATATAAAAGAACTCTTAGAATGGCTGAAAAATACACATCATGAAGCGATACCAGACAGTTAAAAGGGCTATAGATGGCTTTTCCTTTGTAACTGTTTGGTATACTGTCTGATAGACTGAATCCTTAAGATAAGCCAGTAAATGCCATTGTTCTATATGCAATAGGTCCGTATTTATTCCTTATCTGAATGTCCTTTAGGTTTAATGGTTTTACAGTATAAACATTTATTAAAAATAGTTTTGTAAATTACCAATCGCTTCATGCTGTGTGTTTTTAAGTAATTCTAAAAGTACTTTCTCACATACACAATTTAAGGTTGTGTGTGTATACACTACTGCAGTATACAATTGTGTACATGCCTTAATATTTCTAATTGCCTGATCAGCAAGTAGGCTTACAAGGCTAGAGCTCAGGGCTCTAGGGGGCATCTCAGGACTGAACGCGATGCAGCCCCACTGCCGCAAATATAAATTGATGGCTGGCAGGATTAAGCTGTTCTTTACTGTTATTGAAATATTTATTACAGGAGGTTATACACACACACACACACACACACACACACGCACGCATACATACACACACACACACACAGTTTGTACTAAAATCTGTTTATATATATATCTATATATACACTGTATATATCTATACTTTTCTTACATTCTCTTACATGCAATGCTCTTTCTCTTATTACTTTTCCTCCTGATGTTTTGGCTTTACAATTGTATTTTCTTTGCTATCATTCTTCTTGATATCGCTTGCTATTTTACAGTGTTTATTCTACTTACACACTACGGACCAGATTCACACCTAAGAAGCTGATACTTCTTAGGTGCGTATATTTAAGAATTTAACTATGGCGCATTGTCAGGATATAATCAAATATCAAGTATATAAATTAATATCAGGATATAGAGTGACCTTCATTTAGCCAGGATCTGGTTTTGTTTTATAGCACTAGCTTAAATGTAATGGGGGCAGAACAAAATATGGCCCTGTCGTAAATGGATCAGGATATTGGGGGCTCATATATGCCAGATCTCTGAAGAAGAGTCTCTCCAGACCCAAACCTGTCATTTGTCAAAACGTTGGGGGCTGTTTGGAGAGGAGAAGTTTTTGCCTTTAATAAGTGTAGGATAGATACATAACTTTGTTCACTTCATGGGATCTTTGAAGGAAGGATGTGTTCCCTATTCTGCTAATCCCAGGCAGGGAAGATTTTGCTTAAATTTTTGCGTTTTTCCCTTTTTATTTTATAAGAAACGGTTTTGCATGTTGTATGTCCATTTTATTATTCTGTTGTAAATAAGCATTGTGATTATTATCATATTAAATATCAATTAATAAGTTCATGTCTCTGTTCTTACGGATTCACGTATTAGACCAGCTTGGTTATAAAATGCTACTTAATGGTAACAGAAGGGATCATTCTGAGTAAATGATAATTCTGATAAAGCATAAGTGTGTTAGATTTGAGTAAAGGAGAACCTAAGACCTCCAGTGAATAGACTTGGTGGTGGCAGTTCATTAGTAATAAGTCATATTTGTGTCACGATACGCGGCAAGTGCCGCACTTACCCCGTGCGTCGGCTCTCTGCTGTACGGGGCCCGGCGCTGTGCTTTTCCCGGAGTCTGCCACTATTACAGTGACAGACTCCGATACTCACCATTAGGTCACAGGCATCTGCTCCCGGCGTCTTCCGCGTGGATTTTGGCGGCAAGATGCGGCGGTGCTCCGGTCCATGGGCGCCGCCATCTTGGATTACCCACATGACAGATGGCAGCCAATCATACTCACCTTCTTCGGTCCTCCAACCAATCAGGAAGCAGGGCGCACTATTTAAAGTCTCCAGACCTGCTGTTCAGGGCCAGAACAACTAGGTCTTCTAGGTGCCTGGTACTCCTGTGGTCCGTTCCAGCCTGAGGTCCGTTCCTTGCCTGTGGTCCAGTCCTTGCCTGTGGTCCAGTCCTTGCCTGTGGTCCAGTCCTTGCCTGTGGTCCAGTCCTTGCCTGTGGTCCAGTCCTTGCCTGTGGTCCAGTCCTTGCCTGTGGTCCAGTCCTTGCCTGTGGTCCAGTCCTTGCCTGTGGTCCAGTCCTTGCCTGTGGTCCAGTCCTTGCCTGTGGTCCAGTCCTTGCCTGTGGTCCAGTCCTTGCCTGTGGTCCAGTCCTTGCCTGTGGTCCAGTCCTTGCCTGTGGTCCAGTCCTTGCCTGTGGTCCAGTCCTTGCCTGTGGTCCAGTCCTTGCCTGTGGTCCAGTCCTTGCCTGTGGTCCAGTCCTTGCCTGTGGTCCAGTCCTTGCCTGTGGTCCAGTCCTTGCCTGTGGTCCAGTCCTTGCCTGTGGTCCAGTCCTTGCCTGTGGTCCAGTCCTTGCCTGTGGTCCAGTCCTTGCCTGTGGTCCAGTCCTTGCCTGTGGTCCAGTCCTTGCCTGTGGTCCAGTCCTTGCCTGTGGTCCAGTCCTTGCCTGTGGTCCAGTCCTTGCCTGTGGTCCAGTCCTTGCCTGTGGTCCAGTCCTTGCCTGTGGTCCAGTCCTTGCCTGTGGTCCAGTCCTTGCCTGTGGTCCAGTCCTTGCCTGTGGTCCAGTCCTTGCCTGTGGTCCAGTCCTTGCCTGTGGTCCAGTCCTTGCCTGTGGTCCAGTCCTTGCCTGTGGTCCAGTCCTTGCCTGTGGTCCAGTCCTTGCCTGTGGTCCAGTCCTTGCCTGTGGTCCAGTCCTTGCCTGTGGTCCAGTCCTTGCCTGTGGTCCAGTCCTTGCCTGTGGTCCAGTCCTTGCCTGTGGTCCAGTCCTTGCCTGTGGTCCAGTCCTTGCCTGTGGTCCAGTCCTTGCCTGTGGTCCAGTCCTTGCCTGTGGTCCAGTCCTTGCCTGTGGTCCAGTCCTTGCCTGTGGTCCAGTCCTTGCCTGTGGTCCAGTCCTTGCCTGTGGTCCAGTCCTTGCCTGTGGTCCAGTCCTTGCCTGTGGTCCAGTCCTTGCCTGTGGTCCAGTCCTTGCCTGTGGTCCAGTCCTTGCCTGTGGTCCAGTCCTTGCCTGTGGTCCAGTCCTTGCCTGTGGTCCAGTCCTTGCCTGTGGTCCAGTCCTTGCCTGTGGTCCAGTCCTTGCCTGTGGTCCAGTCCTTGCCTGTGGTCCAGTCCTTGCCTGTGGTCCAGTCCTTGCCTGTGGTCCAGTCCTTGCCTGTGGTCCAGTCCTTGCCTGTGGTCCAGTCCTTGCCTGTGGTCCAGTCCTTGCCTGTGGTCCAGTCCTTGCCTGTGGTCCAGTCCTTGCCTGTGGTCCAGTCCTTGCCTGTGGTCCAGTCCTTGCCTGTGGTCCAGTCCTTGCCTGTGGTCCAGTCCTTGCCTGTGGTCCAGTCCTTGCCTGTGGTCCAGTCCTTGCCTGTGGTCCAGTCCTTGCCTGTGGTCCAGTCCTTGCCTGTGGTCCAGTCCTTGCCTGTGGTCCAGTCCTTGCCTGTGGTCCAGTCCTTGCCTGTGGTCCAGTCCTTGCCTGTGGTCCAGTCCTTGCCTGTGGTCCAGTCCTTGCCTGTGGTCCAGTCCTTGCCTGTGGTCCAGTCCTTGCCTGTGGTCCAGTCCTTGCCTGTGGTCCAGTCCTTGCCTGTGGTCCAGTCCTTGCCTGTGGTCCAGTCCTTGCCTGTGGTCCAGTCCTTGCCTGTGGTCCAGTCCTTGCCTGTGGTCCAGTCCTTGCCTGTGGTCCAGTCCTTGCCTGTGGTCCAGTCCTTGCCTGTGGTCCAGTCCTTGCCTGTGGTCCAGTCCTTGCCTGTGGTCCAGTCCTTGCCTGTGGTCCAGTCCTTGCCTGTGGTCCAGTCCTTGCCTGTGGTCCAGTCCTTGCCTGTGGTCCAGTCCTTGCCTGTGGTCCAGTCCTTGCCTGTGGTCCAGTCCTTGCCTGTGGTCCAGTCCTTGCCTGTGGTCCAGTCCTTGCCTGTGGTCCAGTCCTTGCCTGTGGTCCAGTCCTTGCCTGTGGTCCAGTCCTTGCCTGTGGTCCAGTCCTTGCCTGTGGTCCAGTCCTTGCCTGTGGTCCAGTCCTTGCCTGTGGTCCAGTCCTTGCCTGTGGTCCAGTCCTTGCCTGTGGTCCAGTCCTTGCCTGTGGTCCAGTCCTTGCCTGTGGTCCAGTCCTTGCCTGTGGTCCAGTCCTTGCCTGTGGTCCAGTCCTTGCCTGTGGTCCAGTCCTTGCCTGTGGTCCAGTCCTTGCCTGTGGTCCAGTCCTTGCCTGTGGTCCAGTCCTTGCCTGTGGTCCAGTCCTTGCCTGTGGTCCAGTCCTTGCCTGTGGTCCAGTCCTTGCCTGTGGTCCAGTCCTTGCCTGTGGTCCAGTCCTTGCCTGTGGTCCAGTCCTTGCCTGTGGTCCAGTCCTTGCCTGTGGTCCAGTCCTTGCCTGTGGTCCAGTCCTTGCCTGTGGTCCAGTCCTTGCCTGTGGTCCAGTCCTTGCCTGTGGTCCAGTCCTTGCCTGTGGTCCAGTCCTTGCCTGTGGTCCAGTCCTTGCCTGTGGTCCAGTCCTTGCCTGTGGTCCAGTCCTTGCCTGTGGTCCAGTCCTTGCCTGTGGTCCAGTCCTTGCCTGTGGTCCAGTCCTTGCCTGTGGTCCAGTCCTTGCCTGTGGTCCAGTCCTTGCCTGTGGTCCAGTCCTTGCCTGTGGTCCAGTCCTTGCCTGTGGTCCAGTCCTTGCCTGTGGTCCAGTCCTTGCCTGTGGTCCAGTCCTTGCCTGTGGTCCAGTCCTTGCCTGTGGTCCAGTCCTTGCCTGTGGTCCAGTCCTTGCCTGTGGTCCAGTCCTTGCCTGTGGTCCAGTCCTTGCCTGTGGTCCAGTCCTTGCCTGTGGTCCAGTCCTTGCCTGTGGTCCAGTCCTTGCCTGTGGTCCAGTCCTTGCCTGTGGTCCAGTCCTTGCCTGTGGTCCAGTCCTTGCCTGTGGTCCAGTCCTTGCCTGTGGTCCAGTCCTTGCCTGTGGTCCAGTCCTTGCCTGTGGTCCAGTCCTTGCCTGTGGTCCAGTCCTTGCCTGTGGTCCAGTCCTTGCCTGTGGTCCAGTCCTTGCCTGTGGTCCAGTCCTTGCCTGTGGTCCAGTCCTTGCCTGTGGTCCAGTCCTTGCCTGTGGTCCAGTCCTTGCCTGTGGTCCAGTCCTTGCCTGTGGTCCAGTCCTTGCCTGTGGTCCAGTCCTTGCCTGTGGTCCAGTCCTTGCCTGTGGTCCAGTCCTTGCCTGTGGTCCAGTCCTTGCCTGTGGTCCAGTCCTTGCCTGTGGTCCAGTCCTTGCCTGTGGTCCAGTCCTTGCCTGTGGTCCAGTCCTTGCCTGTGGTCCAGTCCTTGCCTGTGGTCCAGTCCTTGCCTGTGGTCCAGTCCTTGCCTGTGGTCCAGTCCTTGCCTGTGGTCCAGTCCTTGCCTGTGGTCCAGTCCTTGCCTGTGGTCCAGTCCTTGCCTGTGGTCCAGTCCTTGCCTGTGGTCCAGTCCTTGCCTGTGGTCCAGTCCTTGCCTGTGGTCCAGTCCTTGCCTGTGGTCCAGTCCTTGCCTGTGGTCCAGTCCTTGCCTGTGGTCCAGTCCTTGCCTGTGGTCCAGTCCTTGCCTGTGGTCCAGTCCTTGCCTGTGGTCCAGTCCTTGCCTGTGGTCCAGTCCTTGCCTGTGGTCCAGTCCTTGCCTGTGGTCCAGTCCTTGCCTGTGGTCCAGTCCTTGCCTGTGGTCCAGTCCTTGCCTGTGGTCCAGTCCTTGCCTGTGGTCCAGTCCTTGCCTGTGGTCCAGTCCTTGCCTGTGGTCCAGTCCTTGCCTGTGGTCCAGTCCTTGCCTGTGGTCCAGTCCTTGCCTGTGGTCCAGTCCTTGCCTGTGGTCCAGTCCTTGCCTGTGGTCCAGTCCTTGCCTGTGGTCCAGTCCTTGCCTGTGGTCCAGTCCTTGCCTGTGGTCCAGTCCTTGCCTGTGGTCCAGTCCTTGCCTGTGGTCCAGTCCTTGCCTGTGGTCCAGTCCTTGCCTGTGGTCCAGTCCTTGCCTGTGGTCCAGTCCTTGCCTGTGGTCCAGTCCTTGCCTGTGGTCCAGTCCTTGCCTGTGGTCCAGTCCTTGCCTGTGGTCCAGTCCTTGCCTGTGGTCCAGTCCTTGCCTGTGGTCCAGTCCTTGCCTGTGGTCCAGTCCTTGCCTGTGGTCCAGTCCTTGCCTGTGGTCCAGTCCTTGCCTGTGGTCCAGTCCTTGCCTGTGGTCCAGTCCTTGCCTGTGGTCCAGTCCTTGCCTGTGGTCCAGTCCTTGCCTGTGGTCCAGTCCTTGCCTGTGGTCCAGTCCTTGCCTGTGGTCCAGTCCTTGCCTGTGGTCCAGTCCTTGCCTGTGGTCCAGTCCTTGCCTGTGGTCCAGTCCTTGCCTGTGGTCCAGTCCTTGCCTGTGGTCCAGTCCTTGCCTGTGGTCCAGTCCTTGCCTGTGGTCCAGTCCTTGCCTGTGGTCCAGTCCTTGCCTGTGGTCCAGTCCTTGCCTGTGGTCCAGTCCTTGCCTGTGGTCCAGTCCTTGCCTGTGGTCCAGTCCTTGCCTGTGGTCCAGTCCTTGCCTGTGGTCCAGTCCTTGCCTGTGGTCCAGTCCTTGCCTGTGGTCCAGTCCTTGCCTGTGGTCCAGTCCTTGCCTGTGGTCCAGTCCTTGCCTGTGGTCCAGTCCTTGCCTGTGGTCCAGTCCTTGCCTGTGGTCCAGTCCTTGCCTGTGGTCCAGTCCTTGCCTGTGGTCCAGTCCTTGCCTGTGGTCCAGTCCTTGCCTGTGGTCCAGTCCTTGCCTGTGGTCCAGTCCTTGCCTGTGGTCCAGTCCTTGCCTGTGGTCCAGTCCTTGCCTGTGGTCCAGTCCTTGCCTGTGGTCCAGTCCTTGCCTGTGGTCCAGTCCTTGCCTGTGGTCCAGTCCTTGCCTGTGGTCCAGTCCTTGCCTGTGGTCCAGTCCTTGCCTGTGGTCCAGTCCTTGCCTGTGGTCCAGTCCTTGCCTGTGGTCCAGTCCTTGCCTGTGGTCCAGTCCTTGCCTGTGGTCCAGTCCTTGCCTGTGGTCCAGTCCTTGCCTGTGGTCCAGTCCTTGCCTGTGGTCCAGTCCTTGCCTGTGGTCCAGTCCTTGCCTGTGGTCCAGTCCTTGCCTGTGGTCCAGTCCTTGCCTGTGGTCCAGTCCTTGCCTGTGGTCCAGTCCTTGCCTGTGGTCCAGTCCTTGCCTGTGGTCCAGTCCTTGCCTGTGGTCCAGTCCTTGCCTGTGGTCCAGTCCTTGCCTGTGGTCCAGTCCTTGCCTGTGGTCCAGTCCTTGCCTGTGGTCCAGTCCTTGCCTGTGGTCCAGTCCTTGCCTGTGGTCCAGTCCTTGCCTGTGGTCCAGTCCTTGCCTGTGGTCCAGTCCTTGCCTGTGGTCCAGTCCTTGCCTGTGGTCCAGTCCTTGCCTGTGGTCCAGTCCTTGCCTGTGGTCCAGTCCTTGCCTGTGGTCCAGTCCTTGCCTGTGGTCCAGTCCTTGCCTGTGGTCCAGTCCTTGCCTGTGGTCCAGTCCTTGCCTGTGGTCCAGTCCTTGCCTGTGGTCCAGTCCTTGCCTGTGGTCCAGTCCTTGCCTGTGGTCCAGTCCTTGCCTGTGGTCCAGTCCTTGCCTGTGGTCCAGTCCTTGCCTGTGGTCCAGTCCTTGCCTGTGGTCCAGTCCTTGCCTGTGGTCCAGTCCTTGCCTGTGGTCCAGTCCTTGCCTGTGGTCCAGTCCTTGCCTGTGGTCCAGTCCTTGCCTGTGGTCCAGTCCTTGCCTGTGGTCCAGTCCTTGCCTGTGGTCCAGTCCTTGCCTGTGGTCCAGTCCTTGCCTGTGGTCCAGTCCTTGCCTGTGGTCCAGTCCTTGCCTGTGGTCCAGTCCTTGCCTGTGGTCCAGTCCTTGCCTGTGGTCCAGTCCTTGCCTGTGGTCCAGTCCTTGCCTGTGGTCCAGTCCTTGCCTGTGGTCCAGTCCTTGCCTGTGGTCCAGTCCTTGCCTGTGGTCCAGTCCTTGCCTGTGGTCCAGTCCTTGCCTGTGGTCCAGTCCTTGCCTGTGGTCCAGTCCTTGCCTGTGGTCCAGTCCTTGCCTGTGGTCCAGTCCTTGCCTGTGGTCCAGTCCTTGCCTGTGGTCCAGTCCTTGCCTGTGGTCCAGTCCTTGCCTGTGGTCCAGTCCTTGCCTGTGGTCCAGTCCTTGCCTGTGGTCCAGTCCTTGCCTGTGGTCCAGTCCTTGCCTGTGGTCCAGTCCTTGCCTGTGGTCCAGTCCTTGCCTGTGGTCCAGTCCTTGCCTGTGGTCCAGTCCTTGCCTGTGGTCCAGTCCTTGCCTGTGGTCCAGTCCTTGCCTGTGGTCCAGTCCTTGCCTGTGGTCCAGTCCTTGCCTGTGGTCCAGTCCTTGCCTGTGGTCCAGTCCTTGCCTGTGGTCCAGTCCTTGCCTGTGGTCCAGTCCTTGCCTGTGGTCCAGTCCTTGCCTGTGGTCCAGTCCTTGCCTGTGGTCCAGTCCTTGCCTGTGGTCCAGTCCTTGCCTGTGGTCCAGTCCTTGCCTGTGGTCCAGTCCTTGCCTGTGGTCCAGTCCTTGCCTGTGGTCCAGTCCTTGCCTGTGGTCCAGTCCTTGCCTGTGGTCCAGTCCTTGCCTGTGGTCCAGTCCTTGCCTGTGGTCCAGTCCTTGCCTGTGGTCCAGTCCTTGCCTGTGGTCCAGTCCTTGCCTGTGGTCCAGTCCTTGCCTGTGGTCCAGTCCTTGCCTGTGGTCCAGTCCTTGCCTGTGGTCCAGTCCTTGCCTGTGGTCCAGTCCTTGCCTGTGGTCCAGTCCTTGCCTGTGGTCCAGTCCTTGCCTGTGGTCCAGTCCTTGCCTGTGGTCCAGTCCTTGCCTGTGGTCCAGTCCTTGCCTGTGGTCCAGTCCTTGCCTGTGGTCCAGTCCTTGCCTGTGGTCCAGTCCTTGCCTGTGGTCCAGTCCTTGCCTGTGGTCCAGTCCTTGCCTGTGGTCCAGTCCTTGCCTGTGGTCCAGTCCTTGCCTGTGGTCCAGTCCTTGCCTGTGGTCCAGTCCTTGCCTGTGGTCCAGTCCTTGCCTGTGGTCCAGTCCTTGCCTGTGGTCCAGTCCTTGCCTGTGGTCCAGTCCTTGCCTGTGGTCCAGTCCTTGCCTGTGGTCCAGTCCTTGCCTGTGGTCCAGTCCTTGCCTGTGGTCCAGTCCTTGCCTGTGGTCCAGTCCTTGCCTGTGGTCCAGTCCTTGCCTGTGGTCCAGTCCTTGCCTGTGGTCCAGTCCTTGCCTGTGGTCCAGTCCTTGCCTGTGGTCCAGTCCTTGCCTGTGGTCCAGTCCTTGCCTGTGGTCCAGTCCTTGCCTGTGGTCCAGTCCTTGCCTGTGGTCCAGTCCTTGCCTGTGGTCGTTCCAGCCTGAGGTCCGTACCAGCCTGAGGTCCGTTCCTTGCCTGTGGTCCAGTCCAGCCTGTGGTCCAGTCCTTGCCTGTGGTCCGTTCCAGCCTGTGGTTCATTCCAGCCTGTGGTCCATTCCTGTCTGTGGTCTATGCCTGCCTGTGGTCCAGTTCTGTCTGCAGTCCAGTCCGCCCAGTGGTCCAGTCCTGCCGGTCCAGCTCAGCAGTCCAGTTCAGCGCTCTAGCCCTAAGGACCAGTCCTGAGGTTCCGTCCTGAGGTTCTGTCCTACGGTCTTCTCCTGAGTTCCAGTTCTGCGTTCCAGTTGGCTCAACCCTGCTGTCACCAGCTCTGCTACTCCGGTTGCCGCTGATCTTCTCCTGCTGTCTCCGGTTCTCTTGCTCCACTCACCTGGATCCACCATCCTGGTCATTTTTCCAGTGACTCTGGCTCAATCGACATTCCTGGACTCCAACTCCTGTTCTTACCAATCCGGACTATTGCACTGACTTCTGTTCCAGTTATTCGGACTATTGCACTTATTCCTCATTCCTTTGTGTATTTCACTACATGCACCGAACCCCTATTAAACCTGCAAGTTTCCTATTTACGCCTACGCATCACCTTACTCCCTTGGTACCTGAACAGGGTCCACAAGATTTGGATTCCGTGACAATTTGGGGGTGGATAAGGGCATTAGTCAATGTAATACAGACCAGGTGGCTGTTGTGATTAACCCCTTGTGTCCCAGATAAGTCACAAAAGCCTCAGGTGAGGTCAGGGTCGTGACACGCATGCATAGTCATACAGACTACGCAAGCTACGAAGCATTTAAGAACATAGTTATATTAAGTAAGAAGAGGCATGCTGTGACAGCCACGGATCATTTTTAGGAAGGGTGGGTTTGGGGAGGCATTTAAATGAGTCGGGGAGGGCATGGGAAAGGGATCTTCTTTCTTAAGAAGGAAAATATACACGAGCACTTAAGGTAGCCCTATGGCCCTTAAGCACTTTTATGAATGGGGATAGCGGGGAAGGGAACAAAAATTTAGATGCCAATATATGCGTATCTGCACCCACTTATGTCATGTGCTTCTGTGAATCAGGCCCTACCTGTGTAATATATATTCTTAATTTGCAATATTTGTGACTTTGGGCCTGATCCAGACCTACGCATGAGAGCGGAGCGTATAACCGCTGCAGCATAAAACTTTCACTCCCACGACACTCCCCTTACCTTCCTTTCATTATGCCCGCCGAACCCTACCCTAACTTTTCCATGTGTTCGTACGTATGTTCGTAGCGACGCACTGTTCGTAGCGGCCTAAGCACGCCCATACTGTACAATTTAAATGGCTCCCCCGTTCCTTATCTCCAGCGTCTGTACTAACTGAACACGCCCCGTCGTCGGAAAAAACGCAAACAAAACGCACACCCGAATCGCCACTACGAAAAGGTCTTTGGTACGACCAGAAGTTGTAACTATGCACATGCGCAGTGCGTTTTTTCTGGCGATTTTACGCTTACGATCAGCGTTAGCTCAAATGTGAGCTGTGATCTACAATGTCCTTAATATTGGACACAGCACTGACAATGGCAGACAGACAGCTTCCACATCATCTTTTGCCTATTATTTTTCAAAATTTCTACTTGTCTTTGTTCATAAGTCTAAAAAATAGCAGATCTAGATACAAAGAATGTTCCTCAGTTTCTCCAGTTTCATATGATCCAAAGCTTATTACTTTTAAAAATCCAAACAAACTGTGCTGTTTGCATTCTTCTTTCAACAAATGGCAGCAAACAGCAAATGTCCCAAGCTTAAGTAACATCATGTGACTATGACGTGAGGTCAAATGACCACTCTACACACACATATTTCATTCATTAACAAAATATAGTTTTATCTGATTGGTTATCCACTGGAGTTTAATATATAATTTAGGCAAGATTCATGTGTTTGTCATGTTCTCATACATGTGAATTTCAAGTGCTCATTTAAATCAATGGAGCTTTCCTGCTATGTAAAAAAAAACATAGTGGAATGAATGGGAGAAGCTCTACCACTAATTACATTTTATTCTATTTTCTTATTTAGACAGCTTGGGCTGGATCCCACTATAACAGGGAAATATAACAACTCCCCTGCCATATTGGAAACCAGCCCAGACTATTGCCTCTATGTAAACCACAAAAATGAGTTTGCCCAGAGATTACTGCCTATGCTGAAAAGCATTGGGGAGCTTCCTGGCTCCACATGGCATTGGGTCTGTGTTAATGATGATATGATTATGTAATTAACTTATAAAACACTAAAAACTCTATCCATTATATTGGGCATCACCTGGGCAGAGAGATAGCAACCATGACACACTCACACATATACACACACACACACCACTGCATATAAACATAAGGGACCGGATCCTGACCTTCATCCAACACCCGTTTTACGCATGCAAAGTGTGTAAGTCGGGTGTCTGGACAGAATTGCGAATGCGCCTGACAGATTTTCCGCAACGGATCTCCAGGAGTATGGAGCTTAGTTCCGTACGCCTGGAGGTCTGTCCGTCAGAATGGAGCATCCCCTCCGCCCATCTAAACACCGTTTGGTAGGTGGATGGGGAGCATTTAAATTTCACAGTGGGTGGGATATTGTACTTCTGTGTGGATTAGCGGTCATATGGTCGTATTCACAAATCTGTATTCACAGGTTAACATGTTTACAAATCACCCCCAAGCCTACACCAGCATTAGCGGTGGTCTATAATTAGTTCTATAGTAATTCTATAGTTAGAAAAGCTATGCACACTATGAAATAAATGCTCTGATATCAGGAAGATGGAGTTTAAGTGATTACATGTGATAGACTGCTGTATGCTTATATAATATGCCACGCCCAGGAAGAGAGTTAAACTGGGTACATAGTACAGGTATTTCTCAAGATACATTATTTTTTAAAGGATTTTACTAAATAGTTGAAGCCCCAATCAGCATCACAATACATCCAAACCCACTTAACTTGATTTACCGGCAGTTCTATGATTTTATCTCCCATAACCCCTAGTCCAAACAAAAATTGGAATATGCACAAAGGCGCCCTAGTACAATAAGAGGACACACTGTGCATTTGAAATGACATTGTGACATTAAACAGTTTGAAAGATGCAATTGAACAACATACCCACCAACATGACCCCTTCCATTAGGTACATTATACTCCTCTCCTGAGCTTCCAATTGTAAATTGTTTAATTAATAAACTGATGTTTGGAAAACATTTTTCTCTTTAACAAAGGTGGTTACCATAGTAACTGACAGTTGGAAGCTCAGGAGCAGAATATTGTGTACCTAATGGAATGGGTCATGTTGGAGGGTCTGAAACAATGTTTTGTACTTTGCAACCCTTAGGTATGATCATTGCAGCATACAAACTTACACAACATTATTTCAAATACCCAATTATTGTATGATGTGCATGCTAATTGGGAGAAAAACATGCAGTGTGTACCCAGTTTTAGCACTTTTTACCACTAAACCAGTACAATTTACAATACAATGGATGCCATTTATGAACAACCCATAAAACTGCAGCCCAAATGCTTTCTAGTGACAGTGCACATCCATGTTTGCACCTACATCACAACACGTATGTGTGTGTCAGGATGATTGCAGAGATTGTCTGTACAGGGATAAGGTAGTACATAAGGAACGTGTACAAGGGTATTCCTGGTCTTGCCAGTGATCCCACAATTATTTCCTTCCTGCAGCTAGGTATGAATGCTCCATTATCTATGAGGTCCCAGGAGCTGTGCTTACACTTTCCTTTATTACTGCCAGACACGCTTTGTGTATTTCTATGGGGACATATATTTCTAGAAAAGTTTAATTTGTAACAAAAGTTGTTCAATTTTCCTCAGCAGCTGTGTGCAAATGTTTCAGTTTTTGGTGTGGCCTGAAGATTCTGTGGCAATAATTCAGAGCCAATGTTCTGGAAGTTGGCAGAACTCTATGAAATCCTGATGTCACAGACAATTTCTCTGGAACAGTGAGCTTGTTGCTTTCAGCCAAGGTAATGAAAGCATTTGAAACAATGTAGGCAGCTGCCTATGGTGCCAGAGGTTTGGAGGCACCTAAAACACTCAGATGGGTGACATAAAGGGTCCTGCAGTGCTCCCACATAGAGAGGCAGATACTGACATGAAGCAAAAGCAGCCAGAGGCTTCGTATATCTGGCTGCTATATCTGCATGTCAGTATTATACAAGGGGTGTGGTTCCCCGTAGCGATCAGCACTATTTCGCAAGGGCCGTTCAGGATATTGGTTGCCCGGGCCTCGATGAGGCATAGCAATCGATCGCCGGGGCACCGAAAACTGTGCTCCGATAGCTGTTTCCCCCAACGTGCTCCCTGACCCAAACCCTGTCTCCTCCCCGCAGCCAAACCCTACGTTCCTGCCTAACCCTAAGTCCCACAGCCTAACCCTAAGTCCACCCCCGTAGCCTAACCCTAAGTCCCGGGCGGCAAATATCCCCGAAAATGAATGGGTGAGCATACTCACTCATTCATAAAAAAAAATTTCGGGAATGGGCTCTGACTCAAAATAGGGACTGCCGAAAACCACCTTTCGGCTGTCCCTAATTCACAATGCAAGCCCTCACAGCTGGGACTCGCAACTTATACAAGTGTGGTGTTATGCTATGATATAGTCAACCACCATACTCCCAGTCTCAGATTGTGCTATCCTTCTGAATATATATATATATTTGTACATTAACAACAATGGCACTTTTTTTTTGTTTTACAAAACACCTAAGGGGAGTTCAATAGGCATCTTCTGGAAGTCTTTACTGTCCAGATAGATTCTGTCATCTTCTGGACACACTGGCTCCTTCTTTTGACCTTGGAATTGTATGTGAGTCAGTTCTGAGTAAGATGACTATAATTAGTTATGGTCAGCCAGGAGAGGAATGCAACTGGCAAGAGGAGGCCAGTTAAAATAATGGAAGCCAGGGTTATGTGCCTGTAAATACCGCAAAGCTTGATTACAAAAACAGAAGTGAAATGCTGATATTGGTGAACAATGTTGCAATGTTTTATATTAGAATACTTATAGTAGGATTTAGGGTCAATGCTATTTTTTTTTCTAGTGCAGCAATAGCTTCATATTCAGGTGCAGGATTTTTAAGTGAATTCTTCATGTAATGTGTCATTATTTTTGGCATTAACAAATATTTTCTTTTACAACCAAACATTATTTATGTAATAATCTTTTCAGTAGATTGTAATTATTTCTCATCTTATGCGTCCTGTAAGGGACATGCACATCTGCTTCATAAATTCTATGCTGTATAAGTTTATTGACTGGTCATAAAGTGTCATTAATCCTAATAACAATTAAAGGTACATAATTCTGACTGTAAAGCAAGAGGAAGACATTGTGCTATTTAGTACACAGTGATAGATCTTTCTGCTGTGTTATCGCCTACTTGTTCATGCGGCTCTGTACATAGGGATCCTTGGCAACCAGACCCAGAAGCATATTTATTAACATGTTTATTGTTATCACAATATTATAGTGGCCCTCAAAGTGCCATTTATCATCAGTAGCATAGATCGGCTTAATATTCTGTTAGTCACCAGTTAGTATTATTCTGTTAGTCCGACTTTTGGATGGTTTCTGAAAGGGGCGGTTTGGGCTCACAAATGTACAGAATAGGGAGGGAGGGGGTGATTCCTAGTGTTAACTGATCCAGACTTCCAATCTGTCACCACTTTAACTGCAAATGGACTTAAGTTTTAAGAGTCCCACTGTCGGATGTCCATGTCCATGTCCAGGGACGCATGAATGCAGCGGACATATCTAATAGTACTGTAGATCTTCGAATCCAGTGCAGATTCATTAGTCGATGCAGACTCCAAGTATACAGCAATTCAAAGATGTACAGTGAGTGTAGTGAATTTTAGCACTGAGAAGATGCAATCTTCATGTGCAAGCTCAAAAAAGCATCTTCAAATGACACAATCTACCTGTGCTGAGGACTATTGTAAAGGCGCTCCAGTATATTTGACTATAGCCATGTTTCTGTTCATTTCCCCAGAAGTACTGCACCAGTAGAGGGCAGGTGAAGTTGCAAGACCTAGTTGGGGTTTGTCCATTTAAACAATTTACTACAGATCTTCTACTTAGGTCAAGTAATCATTTATCTAATAAACAAAGGTTTAAGCCTAACTATACTACACTATAGTGTACTGACTTTTATAATTTCAATGGCTTTGATGATGAATTTTGCAAATAGAAGTGCACTGTGACAGGAGCCAGCACTTTGTTCAGGCTTTTTGTTGCTTTTTTTTTTTCTTTTTCATTTTGGACTGGATTCAGAATTCCAGGAACTTGCTGTTTAACATGCAGTCAGATAGGAAAATCTCAGTTTGTGCATTTAGTAGTTTAATCTCATATTGCTAGACATAGGGAAGTCACTGGGACAAATGTGACGTAGGTGCTAGACGGCTAAAAAAAAATAGGTTGCTCCATTAGTGTTCAGATTTTATCAGATTTTGGCCACTCCATAGTATTAATTGCGCTGAACGACTGTCAGTTTTATACCTTGAATTATGATGGGTTTTATGTTGTTTTTTTAGATTAAGAAAAACTAAAACCAAATACAAAAACCAACTAAAAGTTCTAAAAGAGAAAATGTTATTTGTCATAGTGACCTTTTTTTCCTGTCTCTAAATATGTGATTGTAATGTAAGATGTTTAGAAACATGTTGCCTGTGTCAAACAATATTTATGTTTTTGTATTTTGTGCTATATATATATATGTGCTGGTTTACTGAATAATAAT
>WWET01005161.1:66622-76760 GCA_011038615.1 Limnodynastes dumerilii
GATCCGCACTTTCGTGTCCATAATTCCACACATGAGCGGGTAGTGACAGGAGAATTCACTCCCCTCTCACATCCAGACTTACAGACCTCCGTTTGAAAATGCACAGAGGTCTGAAAAAAGTTTTGGGCCAGTTTTACTAAGCGACGGGAAAGGAAAAGTGGAGATGTTGCCTATGGCAACCAATCAGATTTTAGCTCTCCTATTACATACTAGAACATGTCAGCTAGAGTCTGATTGGTTGCTATGGGCAACATTGTCGCTTTTCCTTTCCCGCAGCTTAGTAAATCTGGCCCCTTGGCCTTACGTTTGTTGTGAAATACAGTACCTATAAATACTTGCTGCCATTGCTTTCCCAGATCCTTAACCCTGAACCCCTGTGTGTGTTCCCTACATTTTAGCTTTTTATACATCCAGAGTTAACCCCGTGTATAAAGCTTATAGGTTCCATTCCTCCAAAAAAGTGCTCTTAGGCCACCTGCACAGATTGACTGGAGAGTCCACTTACGGTGGTGATACAGTCATTATTTTTTTTACCATTGAGATAATAAAATAGTTTGTTATGTTTAAAGATTTAAGAAATGTCAAATAAAAGACTATTTTGTGCGAGTGTGGTGTGAAGTTTGAGTAAAGTGTTTCAGTTTGTCTTCAGTTTTGCTCAAGCCTGAATGTTAGTTTATATTGTGCTTGTGCACATAGAGAGGACAAAAGTAACTCTCACTAATGTTTAATTAAAGAGGGAGGCCAGTGACAGAGCAGTATGGATAGTTATGTGGTTGTGTGATGACTGACAGCCAGCACACTCCCGAAACCTCTTGCCCCAGAATTCCAAGCTAAGTGCGTCATGGGATTGCAAGAGACAAAACTAATAAAACCTCCTTTTTCTAGAATCAGAAGGGCCCCTTCAGGTCGAGGGCACCCTGGTGTTTTGCAGCACTTGGAGGAACAGTTCTTGAAGTTATGAGGGGAAATTGAGAATTACAGCTATTCAAGTGACAGGCACAAAACACAAGTGTATTAAACAATGTACCAAGGGCCAGATTAAGGTTTGTGGGGGCCCCTGGGCAACTAAACTGTAGAAACCCCTGCCACATATTAACAAATAGTATATACATACAGTATATACACACTTACACACACACATAGAAACATATAAACACATATATATGTACAGTATGTAGAGTATGTACATTCATGTGTGTGTGTAAAAGAATATTATAAAGAGAACCATGTTTACCCATGGGTCCACAATACTTTCAGTAGTCTGCCTAGGTTTAACTTAAGATGACAGAGACAGAAAATTACTGATCAATCCTTCATTGACCTTAACTCCCAAACCTCCCCTGATGACTCAGAGGACTCCACTAAAGAGAAGGGCAACAGAGTTCCTTTGTTAAGGGGTGCAATAGGTACACTGAGCAGAGTACAAAGAAACCTTGCAGAAGGGATAGTTTTCTATACAAATTTATATATAAAGATGCCCTGTACATTAAGTCCTAGCTTCCCAAAAAGCTAACACAAAATATGATCTTTGAAAAATGGAAGTGGAAAAAATTGGCAACATTTTCCATGTTGATCTATTCCAAATATGTAATTTTTCATTGTTTTTCTATACAATTTGGCATGTGACACCAACAAACAATTCTCTATGAAGAGATGAAAATTTCAATGTGTAAAATACTTTCTGAGATACTGAGCTATAGCCCCTGCCCCTCAAAGACCATGTCACCCCCTCACAGAAAGTCAGTGGTGGAATGCTGTTTATTAGAATCAACCTTCATAAAAAGACACAACTGTGCTCTTATATGTCTATCTATCTATCTATCTATCTATCTATCTATCTATCTATCTATCTATCTATCTGTCTGTCTGTCTGTCTGTCTGTCTGTCTGTCTGTCTGTCTGTCTGTCTGTTTGTCTATTGAATTTCCGTGCATTTGATTCAGAAGACTTAAGATAGTGCCTCACTGTTGGGAGTGTGTATATGCAAACAGGAGTGATGAAAAGCAGAATTCTTAAAAGGTTTACATTTTGCAACTTATCATTAATAGATCTATCATTGCTAAGTTGTTAGCTGCTGGTAATGTATTTATACACTTAGGGCCTGATCCAGACCTACGCTGGCTGGCGTTAAGAAGCCAACCAGCAGTGTAAGATTGGCTTAAAAGCTGATCTGCACATGCGCCGGGCAGATGTTACCTGGCGTAGCTACGGTAACGCCCGATCGTTGATCGGGCGTTCGTAGCAGCGCTGTAGTAACGCTGGAGGGGGCGTCCCCCAGCGTTACTACGTTCAGGTTAGTGTAGGTGGGCGGGGGGAGGTAGTTTAATGAGGGAGGGAGGGGTTTTAGGTGATACGCTCCTGTGTGAGCGTATTTTCCCTTGCTTAGGCCGGCTGAAGTTAGGGTAGCCTTCAGCCGGCTTAAGCAAGGGAAAATACGATCGGACAGGGGGAGTGTCGAGTGTTTGAAGGTATACAATTATATGCACGCATGCCGCAAGGTAACACCCATGACACTCCCCTTATACAGCCGTGTTGTCGGTGATTTACGCCACCATAGAGCACCCTTATCCCTACATGTGTAGTTACGGCCGCATGTTTAGGTAAGTTCGTGCGTATCTATCTAACCGCACCCTCAAATGTCCATTTAAATGAATCCCAGTCTCACGTAACTTTGAAGGTACGTATTTCAATCCCGCCCCCTCCATACGTATATGTCCCAAAGTGCAATTCACAAGTGCGCACCTAATGGACTTCCGTGTGTAAATACTACATAACTTGCATGGAAAAAGTTACTACGCATACGCAGTAGATCCGATCCTAAAAATACGCACGCAACTGCATGTGAAAACGGATCTCTGAATCCAGTTCTGACTGCTAAGTGCTGACTAAGCTGCCAGCCTCTGGATTATCCTCCAAAAATGGAGGGTGGGCAGCTAGCATGCCCTCATCCCTCTCCTCTGGGCCCCATAGCAGCTGCAACCCCTGCTTTCCCAGCAGTTATACCATTGTGTGTAAGCCACTGTGTGTGATAGTGCCTTTTAAGAGTGGGCACTGGATACTTTAGGAGAAAAGTGTCTTAGGGAACTTTTTATGGAACTGATAAACCAGACCAGGGTCATGAACATCAGAGGAGTCTATCCATGATCTCTGATTCTGGAGCATACCCATTTCCAGTCCACAAGAGTCTGTAGTTGACTTTTATACAAACATGAATCTAAAATTTGTTTTATTTCAAATTCTTGACCATCTTGAGTTTGCACCACAGTGGGAGGAGAGAGCTTCGTAGTAAATGTATATTCACTGGTTATAAAAAAGAAATGTGATGAAAAATGATGACAATATAGCCCATGAAGGAAATCCAACTTTACTGATAATGAATGAATTGTTTGATTACTTTAAATGGATCAATGGATCAGGAGCTAATGTCATAGCAGGAACTTTCAGACAAAGGTTTCTGGTGGAAAGTCATACTTCATCTTCAATTCTTTTTTATTTTCAGCAAATCTTTTATAGCTCTGAAGGTCTTTTTAAAGATTGACTTTGGTATTTTTCCAGATATCTCAGAAATGTTGTGACATTGAGTTGGCTGCTGTAAACCTCAGTCTCAGAAAGAAATGATGGAATAAGAGGATTCTGACCACAGATTGCAAAAAAGTGCCCAAGGCTTTATGATGGTGGTTATGTACAAATTCTACCCAGGGCAACAAATGTCTTGAGGTCCTAATTTACTTTCACTATTTTGACTATTGAACTGGGAATTGTACCTTGAGACAGAACAGAAGTAATATTCCCATAGTTGCATGGGGCTTTCCAGAACTGAGAAATTAATTGAACGTATCAGTTTGAGATGTTCAATTAAAGGGGAAATTAAATGTGCAAATTAGGAAAAGTGATTCACATCACCAAACTCAGACCTCTGGGGGGGGGGGGTTATCTAGGTGTTTTATGTTATAAACAACGATGACAGTTAGCTACATATACTCCCTGGCATCTTTAAGTAGAGTAGACCACCGATAGTTCCAAAGCATGAGCTCTTAAGTCTTCCTAAGCCCTGAATATATGGAAAACTGAGAGTTGTCAGCCCATTTTAGTTTATCTTGTTGCTCGGATGGGCCGAATTACTTCTCGAAAGGAGGTTTACTTCTGTAAAGAACTCTATAATAGTCTTGGGAGCTAGTGGTATTTTCTCTAAGGGGTTGAAGGTGTGAGGCAACACATCAGCGTTCCAATTCTTAGACCGAAGAAGTTATACCAGGCGAAAATGAATGATTAACGTGCGTGTCGGGAATTAAGAGTTAGAAAAATATAACACTAATATAGCACTAACTTAAATATTGTGAAAAGATAATAACTCCCAAATCTGTGAGGAGCCACCTGTATATTTGATAATATATATTTGCACACAAAGGGCCGTATTCAGAGATCTGTTTTCACGGCGAGTCCCGTGCCGAGTCCCGTATTTTTAGGATCGGACCAACTGCGCATGCGTAGTAACTTTATTTACGTAGTTAACATAGATTATACGCGTGGAAGTGCTTTACGGACGGACCAGTGAGTCGCATGTTGGTACATACGGTCGGATATGTGACACAAAAATACACACGTGAGAATTGAAATAAAAATGGGCAGGGGGAGGCATTTAAATGAAGGAAAGTGGGTGCGACAATCATGAATCGCATGTACGGATGACAAATATGCACGGAAATGCATTCAGAAACTTACGAGTGGTCTATGGCAGCGAAAGTCACCGAGAGGATAGCCGAGAGAGGGGAGTGTCATGCTTTTGAGGGGGTTTGGCCTGCACCGGCCGTGTGTATAATTGCGGTCCGATCGCCACACGGATCTCTGAATACAGCCCAAAGAGAGAAACCTAATAATAGTTAGGAAGAAGCAACTATTTAACGGTGTCTTAGTATTAAATATCAACTCTCAAAGAATACACATTGATTTCAAAGTAACAAAGTTTAACTGGACAATTTAAAAACATATTAGGTGAAATATCAAAGATTATTGTAACCGACCATAATGAAGTCATAATTACCACATAAAAGCACATGCTTGTCAGTTCCACAGCCGTAACACCCGCTATCTATAAACAGGAACCTGTACCAATAGTAAACAACTAGCGGCCTCATGGACAACGCTTCACCTTTCCAGGCAGTAGATGTAACATTGGATCATTGATACCATTGTGTAATTCATAGCATGTGGTATGTTAAACTTAAGATGAATTGTTAGCTTATCTTATTTGGCAATCAAAAATTGATTTTACCCTTGTCCTTATCAAGGAATTGTTTTAAGCAATCTATTTTCCCATTGTAAAAAAATATTTAACTTTATATAGCTGTAAAGAAAGGAGGGAGTGGGTTATCCAATTTTTTTTATATGTTTTTTATTCTGCAGCACTAAATACATTTGGGAAGTTAACTCCACCAATAGAGTCTGGATGTTGAAGTTTTAGAAGGCTAATTTGTGAATGCTTTCCAAATAAATCAAGAATGACTGCTATATAATTCCTACCATACATCTTGATTGAACCTTTTAGCAGACAAACCCTTAGGCACGCCAATTGCACAGGAATATTTACACAACAATGTGGACGTTTATATTTGTGATAGAGACTTAGCTATAGACTTTCTCATATCAACTGAGAAAACCAAGGTAGCAAATAGTAGCAAATTCTGTTTTTTTTTATCAAGCAACCACTTTAAAGACTGTCGGTTGGTTGCCATAAAAAGCAGTATGCTATCAGTAAAAGCCCTAATTCTACAAAAAACATCCTACTCCTGTCATGTTTAAATTTTTAATCTCTCTGTACAGAGGTTAAATAAAAGTGGCAAAATGGGACAGCCTTGGTAGCCATAGTAACCTCCCCGACTGTTAACTAGGAAATAAGTTTTGGGAGAATTGTAATATTTTTTTATTAGGTTGACAAAAATTGGATCTAAATCTTACACTTTAATCAGATCAGTGTCAAAGGCCTTGTGCATGTACAATATGCAATTTATTTTAGGACTAGTCTAAAACCCATCATAAAGACAGGAAAAATATTGCCCATTCATTTCTCTCCAGCCTCTTTCAGCCATTTTCTATTCATGTCATATTCATGTCATTCCAGCTTCCAGTATCCCCATCATGTGTCTCCATCCCCCCAGTATCCCCATCATGTGTCTTAAGCCCCCAGTATTCTCCATCATGTGTCTTAAGCCCCCCAGTATCCCCCATCATGTGTCTCCAGCCCCCGCAGTATCCCCATCATGTCTCTAGCTCCCCCCAGTATCCTCATAATGTCTCCAGCCTCCTCAGTATCCCCATCATGTCTCCAGCCCCCCCAGTATTGCTATTATGTCTCCATTCCCCCCCAGGTCCTCCATTATGAGTTTCCAGCCTCCCCAGTATCCCAGTATCCCCCATCAAGTCTCCAGTCCCCCAGAATTTCCATCATGTGTCTCCAGACCCCAGTATTCCAATCATATGTTTCCAGCCTGCCCCCCAGTATCCCCATCATGTCTCCAGCTTCCCCCCTCAGTATCCCCATCATGTCTCCAGCCCCCCAGTATCCCCCACCATGTGTTCCAGACCTCCAGTATTCTCAAGATGGCAGTGCGGGAATGGAGATTTGATAACTGGACATGAAGGGGACAATAAGGCTGAATGTAAACATAAAGAGTGACAATAATGCTGGCTAGACACAGAAAGAGGAGCAATAAGGCTGGGTGGACATACATTAAGAGGGGGCTATAAGGCTGGCTTGGCACACAGAAGGAAGGGGCTATAAGGCGGACTGAACACAAATAAAGAGGAAGAAATAAGGCTGGCTGGACACAGGAGGAGGAACTAAGGCTGATTGGATACAAAAAGAGGGGGCAATAAGGCTGAATGGACACAGAAGGAGGGGGAAATAAGGCTGCATGGACACATAAAGAGGGGCAATAAAGCTAGCTGGACACAGAAGGAATGGTAGTCACATAAAGAGGTAACTATAAGACTGGTTGCACACAGAGAGGGCAATAAAACTGGCTGGACACATAGAAGAAGGGGCAATAAGGGTGGCTTAGCACACAAAAGGAGGAGCAATAAGGTTGGTTGGACAAACAGAATGAAGGGGCTATATGACTGGCTGGACACAGAAGGAAGGGGCAATAAGGCTGGTTGGAAATACAGAAGAAAGGTACAATAAGGCTGACTGGGCACAGGGGCAATAAGGCTAGTTGGACAAACAGAAGGAGGGGCAATAAGGCTGAATGGACCTAGAAGGAGGGGGAAATAAGGCTGGGTGGACACACATTAAGAGATGGAAAGAAGACTGTCTGAACACAAAGATGGGGTAAGAAGACTGGTTGGCTACACAGAAGGAAGGGGCAATAACGCTGGTTGGATACACAGAAGGAGGGGGTATAAGGCTGACTGGAAAGAGAAGGAGGGACAATAAGGCTGTCTGGACACAGAAGGAGGGGGATATAATGCTGGGCGTACATATAAAGAGGTGGGAGATTTCATGACTGTAGAGACACATATGAATGGGGGGATTGAATGGCTTTAGGTACACATAAGAGGGCAGGAAAGTATGACTGTAGAGAAACACACATACAAGGGGAGGGGGAGATTGAATGACTGTAGAGACACATACATGGAAGGAAAGACTGGATGGCTGTAGAGAAACACACAGAAGGAGGGGATAGTTGTGTAGATTTCTATGCTTTAGTAGAAAATTCCTAATATAGTTTTACCTTCAGATATTTCCTTTAATTGAATGTAGCCCAGTAAAATGATTTATTTCTATTCTATATATCACATTGGTACATTTTATATTATTAGGTTTTGTCTGTTCATATGAATAGAGTTGCAAATTTTTTGTGTTTCCAGAAAAAAAAATTCTAAGTGTTCATTTACTGAGTTTATCAAGATAAATATGAATATAAATAGTCCAATGCCCTCATATTTAAAAAACAACATTTATACGTAAACCACACTGCTAATGACAAAATAAAATTATTGTTGTAAGGCAGTCACTAAAATTCAATGCATATTGTATGGCGATAACTAGGATGCAATGTGTATTATATGGTGATTACTAAGGTGTGTATGGTATTGCAATTGCTAGGATATAATCTGTATTGTAAGGCTGTAACTAGGATGAAGTTTCTGTTGTCTCAAGTGGTCCTTATTGTATGGCAATCAGTAGGAGTTCTCTGCCTTGTATATATGTCAGTAGGATACTAACTGTAATGATATGGGTCACTGTAACTGAGAATTAAGGACTATATCCATGCTTAAAAACTCTGGCTTCTTTCTTTAAAAAAAAATACCTATCACGCATGCTTAAGGAAGCCCTATGACACTCTTAAGTGCCATAAGGATCCTAAAAACATTTGCAGGGCAGGTCTGGTGAGTTAGGTGTGAATATGAGCTGTTGAAGCAGTCTGTGGGTGTAAAAGATTATTTGCAAATTTCACTGATACAACCATTTTCCGGCCATGATACTTTGACCACAACCATTGACTATGTGGTGGGCCCCCATCACAGTATTCCCTGGTGGGCCCTTCATACCCCAGTCTGACCCTGTGAACACGTAAGTGTCCAGAATTCCATACATGAGTTGGAGAGAGCCCTTTCCACTCATGTACAAAACTTAGGAGTGGGCGGACATAAGGAACCCCTCATAGTTATGGATCCGGGGCCTGATCCAGACTAACGCTGGGCGTAAGCGTAAAATCGGCTAAAAAGCCGGGCAGATGTGGCCCGGCGTAACTACGGCAATGCCCGATCGAGGATCGGGCGTCCGTAGTAGCAGCATAGTAACGGCAGAGGGGGGCGTTCCTCACCGTTACTACGCTAAGGTTAGTGTGGGTTGGCAGGGGGAAGTAGTTTAATGAGGGAGGGAGGGAGGGAGGGGATTTAGTAACTACGCTACTGTCCCAGCGTATTTACCCTCACTTACGCCGGCTGAATTTAAGGTAGCCTTCAGCTGGCGTAAGCAAGGGTAAATACGCTGGGACAGGGGGAGTGTTGGGGGGGAGTGCATAGATGTTAGTACGCTCAGTGTAACCTCATAAGTCTGGATCAGGCCCCCGGTCTCTAGACATTAAGTTTGCCTAACAGTTTATTATTTCATAGAAAGTGATGGCAGAAAAGAAAGGCATGGACCATCCAGTGTCTCAAGTTGTTTAATTTAAACTATACTAACCCCATATTCCCCTCAATTGATTTGATATTTAGAATATCCTTATATTTATCCCAATCATGTTTAAATGTTTCTACTGTGTTAGCCTCAACCACCTCAGATAGGAGGTTATTCCACTTATCAGATACTCTTTCAGTAAAGTAATTTTTACACACTTTTCCTCTGAACTTACCCCCATCCAGTTTATACACATGCGCTACCTGGTTACATCCCTTCATATATTTGAAAACTGCTATCATATCCCCTTTTGTCTTCTCTACTGCAAGCTATAGGTGCTTAATTCCTATAGTCTTTCTGTGTATCTTTTGTGATCCATGCTATGTACCATTTTAGTTGCTCTTCTTTGCACAATCTCTAATGTATTTTCATATAGGACCTGATTAACACTTAAAGGAGAATTTGTGAATGTACTTAATACACAAAATGGAAGTTGTTCAGATCAAATGATATGTTAATGCAAACAGGTGCATGAAAGGCAGGGGTACTTTGCTAGCAACAGAAACAAAGGAAAGAAATTGCCCCAGCAACACTGCCATTAACCAGTAACAGACTGTCCCAGTGTTGGCTAACCTGTGGCACTCCAAGGGCCTCATTCACTAAACGCAATTTTTTTAATGCGATTTTGATCCGCGTTTTTTTTTTTTTGGTTCCAACACTAAAACGCGATTTTTTTCACACACAGGCGATGTGCCGCGATGCTGCGATTTTGATCCGCGTTTTTTTTTTTGGTTCCAAATTCACTAAAACGCGATTTTTTTCACACACAGGCGATGTGCCGCGATGCTTTTAGGGCTTAATCGCGGTGATTTTCATTAAAAAATTAGCCCTTTAAATAATCGCAGCAAATCGCATGCGTGAAAAAAATCCAAAGTGCTGCATGGCTGCAATGTGTAGCCATGCTGTAGTCATTGAATTACAAGGATCAGCAAAGGTGATCCTTGTAATTCTGTGTATA
>WWET01005161.1:78702-102902 GCA_011038615.1 Limnodynastes dumerilii
GGGTGTAACCTGTTCCGACCTGCCACTTAGATGCGTATATTTGCGGCCCGATCGCCGAAGGATCTCTGAATCAGGCCCTAAGAGAGGAAGGTTACACCTGGGCAAAACCATGTTGATTTTAGGGGGAATCAAGTTAATTGTATTCTTTGCATGCATAGATATATCTTTGAATTGCTTACTGCACACAGATACTGACCAGCTTTACTAATTATACTGTTATTTAGACTTGGGATAGGAAACATTACCTCTCAACTCTAATAACGTTTGCAACAGATGAAATATGACTCCCCTGCAGTCAACATGGTTTAGCCCAGGAGTAACTTTACTCTCTTAGGACCTGATTCACACTTAAGAATCTTCTTAAAATAAGAACTTAAAGTCACTCCTAGGCAAAACCATGTTGATTGCAGGGGGAATTAATTTAATTGTATTCTTTGCATGCAGGGATATATCTTTGAATTGCTTATTGCACACAGATACTGACCAGCTTTACTGTCACACTGTTATTTAAACTTGGGCTGGGAAATATCACCTCTCAACACTAGTACTGTTTGCAACAGATGAAATATGACTCCCCTGCAATCAACATCTTAAGTCTGGATCCAGCCCCCTGCACTTACTTAGGTATGAACCAGAGCCATTGGCTGTACCAATGACCTATAAAGTGGCATTTCTACTTTTCTCTTTCTGCTACTGACTCCACTGCCTATGCAACCAAGCATCTGACTTGCCTTTCTCATTGCTTTGTTACATTGTTTGACTACCTTCAAGTCACATGAAATAATGACTCCTAGATCCCTTTCCTAGTCAGTAGTTTTGAATGTAGTTTCATTAATGCTACTGTATATTGAGCTTTTGGGTTTTTGCACCCCAAGTACATGATTTTTCGCTACTTGACATTAAACTGCAGTTGCCAGACTCTTGACCATTCCTAGGGCCAGATTCAATTAGTCGGGATGACAAGTAAAAAGCTTGCGGTGTGTTTTTCCTGTCATATACGGTATGAAAACCTTGAGAATACCGAGATCATCGTTAATTTAGTTCCCCCCTCCTGGTGTGCCTAACTTGTTACATATCTTGTCTTCTGCAAAAATTCATGTTCCCCTCAATACCACAAGCAATATCATCAATAAAGATATTAAAGAGCACTTGTCCATTACAATTGCCTGTGGAACTCCACTGGTAACATCTTCACTGACATAAGTGATTCCACTTACTACAAAGCTTTGTTCTCTATCCTGTAACCAAGATCGTATCCATGCATTTTTGAGTCTAATCCCACATTTTCCAATTTATTAAATAGGCTGTGATGTGTTAATTGTCAGAAGTCTTACTGAAATCTAGATAAGCTATGTCTACAGCCCCCCCTTAATCTACTACTTGAGTGGCCCAGTCAAAAAATTCTATAATCTTCCACCAGTGTATCCATGCTGCTTGGGATCTTGAGTAAGTTGAGTATGTTTATGTGAAAATGCATATTTCAATATTTATTTCATTTATAGGTATACATTTTTATATATTATGTAGTGCTATAAAATGTTCACAGACATTTTTCAAACACGAGTGAGAATAAACAGACAGGCTAGAAGGTAAGAGGGCACTGCTCACAAGCTTACAATCAAATACCTGAACTTGTCTACATAATGTTACTGTTGGCTGGTAAAACTGGTTTCCAGAACAGTATGTAAGATATTCTGTTTGACTCCTTTCACACCCATATGTAGTTCCCACTAAATGAAGAGAGAACTTTGAAAAAAGGTAATGTGATATTCTAAAACCTGGTAACAAAATCTATATATAAATACAAACATCTTCCTAGAGGAAAGTGTAACAGAGTCAAAAATGTTTGGTAGATGAACTTACAGAGACTCAAAGTGTTGACATTTGGTACAAATCATATATAGACTTCCTTCTAAATGTGATATAATATAGGTTCTCATTATATAACAATGTAAAAAAAAGAAAATATGGACATTGGGTATTGCATTCCGTCCTATGATGATATTAATTCTAACGCTGTATTATGTAACAGTGCTTGCAGCTATACCTACAGTGGGAATTAACTGTAAAGTGTGTTTCTGTGATAACATTAGATACAGTATGATTTACACGGAAACACCTGACACTGAGACGTTGACAAGCAATATGTGCACTGGCTAATCTGCAATTTATAGACTATTTTTCTTACTTTTTTTTTCATATATTTTAAAACAGACGTCCCAGGTGAACAATTGTGATATAGAAAGCTTAGTTTCTGTTACATTTGCATTTGTCATTTTTCTTAGTTACTTTTCTACAAATCATTTACTCCTCTTTATAATTAGATATGAAGTAGAAACTATGAAGTACAGGTTCCAGGCACAGCATGTCATGTGACAGCAGAGGAAGTAGAAGGATATCACTATATTATAGGCCATGTATCTGGCAGTCTTCCATGTCACATAGGTAGATAAATATACAGTGTGTACAGAGTCAGAAGTGATTCAGCAGATAGTTGGGAACAATGATGCTCTTAGATATGGTAAAATAGTATAGTGTGCCATCCAGAGACGAAGAAGTCCCTCCCTGTCCCTAGCAACACTAGTAAAGTAGTGTTGCTAGGCAGGGGGGCAGGACTTGAGGCCGTGGTTTCATGGAAACCACGAGCCTCATTCCCTTGTGAGAGATTTGCCAGCTCTCCCGGGATACTCGGGAGTCTCCCAGACATTCCGGGAGAGTCGGCAACTATGAAATAACAAATAAATAAACAATACATAAATACAAAATTTTAAATGTATCCATACCACATAATCACATAACATAGAGAAAGAAGGGTCATTATAAACTATTATGTTAAAATGTTATACCTTCCCTGCACAGCTTACCATATACTGTCTTTATGCACATATTTTTTTATTTTCTCAGCGCTTCACATAAAGGATAACACTTCTGAATATACATGCAAGGGGGTTCTGTACAATGGGTAAATTATTGCACTGGGCAATTTCCCCTCATATACAATTTTCAGTCTCCCAATCGAACACTACAGCCATTGTTTCTGCATGCTCAGCTACTGCAAGTGACATCTGCTTGCGTATCAGCCATCTGTATATTCACAGATCAGTGGGGAATGGAATAAGGCCTAAGCAGGCACCATACATTTATGGTTTAATGTAATAACAAAAGACAGATTTAAGCAGGTGTTGTCTTGTTAGTATCCAGGTAATAGAATCTGTCCCCACTGAGATTCCTTCACTGATGTCACTAAATGAGACCACATGATTCCTTAATGCAATCAACAGAATAATAACCTGAATTAAAGACGAGACAGCTGGTTTATTACTGCATACTAATGTCTCATCAGTCAAAAACATATTTTTATGTGCGATAAATATTAGATATTATTTAAAATATTATTTGAAATCTATTATGGTAAACACACAAAATAAAAATAACCTGTATATTTAAAAAAAAAAAAATTATTGTGTATATATAAATGTAATAAATATAAATTCATATAGAAATATAAAATAAATAACTAAATAAAATAAATATAAATATTTAAGTAACCTATGAAATATTTAACAATTGTCGCTTAATCCCATGGATTATCAGTTTGGGGCATTTTCCATAATGACAAAATCTATAAACACATAACTTTTCTGTCCTGATTATAAAGTTTATTCACAACTTAAATAGGTCCCATGTATTATACAAATACTGGAGGAAAAAAATTATACTAAATCTTTCATTATTTATATAGCTAAATAAATAACTAATTATATATTGTCTAATTTGTCCTCAGTATAACATTTTGTTAGGCTGAATTTCTTTAACTCAGGGTTGCCGACTTTTCAGAGTTTCCCTCCAGGAGAACCCAGAGGGAAGCCATGAATTTCTGTAAGGGGACGGGCCTTAATGACGTGATTTATGCAAATTGTGACATTAAGCCCCACCCCCTGTCAATCACTTCCGTAATCTCTAGCATTTCAGGGGATGGACGGGGCTTGATGACATCATCAAGTAACGCACATCCCTAGTAATGCTAGGGATTACAGTAATAATTCATTGCTAGTAAGGGCTTGCAGGAGCTTTGCCGGCTCTACCGGGATACTGGGAGATCTGGCCAAATTTCAGGAGTCTTCCGAATATTCCGGGAGAGTCGGCAACCCTGCTTTAACTTGATGAATCATTTTGAGACCTTTACATACAACATGAAGCATTATGTTTGCACTGCTGTGAGTAGCGTGGTATCCAGGGCTCGCGGCAGCCATCTTGGAAGAGGGCAGTGTGGTGAGCCCTGCAAGGTGCGGTGCCCAGGGTGCATTGCGGTGCTGTGGTGAGCCAATCAGGGCTCACCACGTCTCCTATCCCATCAGCCCCTGGGCGGAAAGGCGCGAGCAGTGACCGGAAGAGGCCGAAGGAAGAAGAGGTGTGGGCGCGCTGCGGAGGAAGACAGGGCCAGAAGAGGCTGAAGAAGAAGAGCTGGAAGAATTGGAAGCAGCAGCGCAGGAAGACAGAAGACAACAAGGGAGGCAGTGGAAAGCCTCCATTTGGCTTCCACTGTCTCCTAACCTGCGCGGACAGATAGCAATTCCCCCCCACTGGACCACCAGGGAAATAGTTATTCAATTCCTTCCCCCCCGGCACAAGCAGGTCCTGGAACTTTGACCCTTTTCCCCCCTGGCAACAAGCATACCGTGGCCCCAGCTGGGAGAGCCCATCTCCCTGCCCCACTGCCGCTGATGATATGGCCCAGTCCAGGCCTGGACTGGAGCCCAAGCCCCTCCACAGGCATAGGGGGGTGAGGAACACCCCTCCATCTGATGGCACTAGGCCCTATAGTGAGAAAGGGCAAGAGCTGGAGAAATTGGAAGCAGCGGCGCAGGAAGGAAGACAGCAAGGGAGGCAGTGGAGAGCCTCCATTTGGCTTCCACTGTCTCCTACCTGCGCGGACAGGTAGCAACCCCCCCCCACTGTTGCTCAATTTCCCCCCTGGCACAAGCAGGTCCTGGGACTGTGACCTTTCCCCCCCTGGCAACGAGCATACCGTGGCCTCAGCTGGGAGAGCCCATCTGCCTGCCCCACTGCCGCTAATGAAACGGCCCAGTCCAGGCCTGGACTGGAGCCCAAGCCCCCATAGGCATAGGGGGTGAGGACCACCCCCCCTCCATCTGAGGGCACTAGGCCCTATAGTGAGATAGGGCGCTAGGCCCTATTAGGTAGAGGGGTGTTAGACCCCAGTAGTACAGGGCATTAGGCCCTATAGGTAGTTAAAGTTAAAGGGTACTAGACCCTTTGTTAGAGGGCACTAGGCCCTTGGTTAGAGGGCGCTAGGCCCTTTGTTAGAGGGTGCTAGGCCCTGTGTTGATTAGCGGTGCTAGTCCCTTGATTAGGTTCGGCACTAGGCCTGGGGTATGGGTTAGATGGGTGTTAGACCCTTGGGTAGCAGGGCACTAGGCCCTGGTTAAGGACGGGCGCTAGGCCTGCCTTAGGTTGGGCACTAAGCCCCTGTTTGGTTAAAGGGCATTAGGCCCTGGTGTTAGTGTTGGGCGCTAGGCCCATGTTAGGCCACAGGGAGCGCTAGGCTCCGTTAGTGGTAGAGGGTGCCAGGCCCTGGCTAGGGTAGCAATAGGAGGACACGTGACAGAGGACAGGTTGCGGTACTCCTCAGATGTAAGTGGTCGCTGGTAGGTGTGGCGGTGAGAGCGCGCATCAAGGTGGTGAGTATCAATACCTGTTCTCTGTGTGGTGTTTGTTCCCCCCTCCTTCCACGGGTGCGGAGACGGCGTGGGAAAGGTTCCGTCCCGCTCGCCAGTCATTGGCGAAAAGAGGTGTCTGAGGCCCTGGCCGATGATGACGATTACCTCGACCGTGTACTAATTTCCCCATTCTCTCCCGCAGGTATTTTTGGGTGTTGATGTTGTACTAATGGTTGTGCTTTCTTTGCAGATTGTCACGTCTGGGACCGGGAGAGAAACATCGCGTCTTCTCTGGTGGTTTCTTCAGGATCGGGTAGGAACCACAGGGGTGAGGGCGGGCCTGGGTTTTGTTTGAATTTCACAGGGCGCCGGCGCACCACCTGTTACACTGCAATGAACTAGAATGCATCCTACATTAAGTCTATCTATACATATAACAATTTGCACTTTCTTTTCCAAATTAGCCCCTGTATTTCTGTTTCTAGTATGTTCAATTCCCAGGTTGTATAGGTTGACTATAGCCTCCTGTTGCTATCTAGAAAACTATAATATACAGCTACAAAATAATCCTAACGCTTATTTAGCTGCAACGAGATGTTGCCAGGTTTGTACACTACGGGCCATATTTACTAAGCTGCAGGAAAGGAAAAGTGGAGATTTTGCCCATAGCAACCAATAAAATTCCAGCTCTCACTTTCCTGTTAAATACTAGAAAATGTCAGCTAGAAACTGATTGTTTGCTATGGACAACATCTCAACGTTTCCTTTCCTGCAGCTTAATAAATCTGGCCCCTTGAATAAGTTGAGTATGTTTATGTGAAAATGTATATTTCAATATTTATTTAATTTATAAGTATTTAAATATGTTTTATATGTTTGTTTGTTTGTTTTTTTTATATATTATGTAATGCTTTAAAATGTTCACAGACATTTATCAAACAAGAGTGGGAATAAACAGACAGGCTGAAAGGTAAGAGGTCACTGCTCACAAGCTTACGTGTGTATTCAATTTGTTTGTGTGCTAAGTAAAAAAAAAAAAATGTTCTCCTTGTGTACAAGTAACCTAAATGGAAACAATACCTTTCATGTAAAGTATGTGTGAGTTTTTGTTGTACTCACCTTCACAATGCTGTCAGAAAAATAATATGAGAAATCCAATATGCTGTGAAATTCATTTTAGACACACACCCTAAGAATCTAGTGCTATTCTAAACAATGTCGTCAGCACTGCTCCAGATACAAGGAGATATTTTCTTCTCTATTACAGTAGCTTTCCAGTTATTGATCATATCTACATTGCAAAGGTTATTCTCTTGTCCATATGTGGCAGGCACTTAATACAATGAAAAGCAATGTGTAAAATAACAAGACTGTTGATGTAAAGATCTCAAATGGCCAGTAGTGGGATGAATATTTAATAACTTATTGACCCAAGTGACATATTGATGAGCGACATAAGTTTCCAATATCACCAATATGGTTGTCTAGATTAAGACGTCTGTCTTTCCTCTGGATGGCAATTGATTAGTGAACAGCTGAAAAGCATGATGTTGGTTAAAGGGGGGAAATCAGCCTCCCCAAGGATTTGTGAGATATTAGTAAATTCCCTCTCAGGAAACAGGAGAAAAATGATTATTCTGTGAGTAGGCTGGATATGAATATTTGATAAGTTAAGTAAAGAAAATACAGAAATATGGAACTCATTTATTAAGCTACATTAGAGGGCTTTAACTAATCAAGTCCATTTAACTCCTGTGACGGCTAGAAAGTGTATTGTTATTCAAGGGTTTAGCAGCACAGATGTTCCTGTAATATAGTACGTGGAAATAAAAGTCTAAGGATGCATATAGGCTGTGATATTTTAACAAGGTTTTGTACTTTTAGAGCTGGCGAGATCCAGGAGCCTTTTTTTGTTTAGTTTTGTTTTACAATTTTTACTCATTGCAAATTTTATATAAATAGAGGTAAATACATACAGCAAATATAATAAACATTCCTTGATTAGAAGTGCAAAAAGCAGTAAATAGTACAATCACTCAGGGATGAGAAAGTCATAATATAAACTGTCATGCAAGAGCACTCAGCTAGCCCCAGACATGTCCCGTACTTCTAATAGGACGGTCTACCCATCCTACCCATCATAAACTTCTGTTCTGTTTTGGCTGCTCCTCCATACCCCTTCTCCTCCAGCCCTGAGAGTCCTATTCCAGTTTCAATTGTCACTTCTCATTCAAACACTTGCAACGTCACTCCTAATGCCATTGTAGTTCCAATTATCATCCAGCTCCAAATATAAGCTCTCATGCGGTTATACTTGTCACCCCTCATCTAGCTCCAATAGTCACCCTTAAATAAGTCACAGTTGTCACCTGTCTTCTATTTCCAAATGACCACGCTCATCCTGTATCATGTTGTCATTGGACAGCATGATACGGAGGGTCTGTGGTGGGAATTTCAAGCTTGTGACATTTTAGAAATTCAGCTGTGTGTTTTCGAAAATGTCATGTTTGGAGTGGTGCATGCAACTCATTGTAGTCAGGTCACCTGCAAGCACAACGCAACAACGGAAAGCCTTGTTACGACTAGGTGTACGGCTGTAAGGATGCAGATCTGGTCAAAAACTTTAAGGTAGGAATCTGTAAGTGTCCAGATTTACTACAGAGGGCGTGCACTCCCCGCTAAGCTACCATACATACTGACCCTCGCACACCCGTAAGGTGTGCGTAGGACAGGATCTGGCCCAATGTTTGTAGAACCTCCTTCTGCCCAGTATATGACATCATCAGGTGTAGCAACTGCTGCAGATACACTGCTACAGAAACACAATGTAATTGGAATGGATGGATAAAGTACCAAGAGTGACAAAAACTAAATTGTGGTATTATTACTTATATAAAGAAATAGTTTTCACTGAAAGTTTTGGGGGGTTTGCATACATTTTGCCATCAAATTTTTAGTTATTATACGTTGTTATTATAACATAACATAACATAATATCCAGACTCTGAGCCTTCCTCCATTGATATCTCCCAATTGCTAAGAATAAGGGGGCTGATTCAGAGATGCGATTTCCACGGCACTTAGGTGCGTATATTTAAGATCTTAGAAAATTCGCAAAACTGCGCATGCGTAGTAATAGTGCAACGCCATGTACGTAGTGCTTAGGAGCGTAAATTCGCTAAGATCGTAGGTCTGAATCGCACGCAAGCACTTAAGATCTTAAGTGCAGCGAATCTTTAAGATCTTAAGGATTTGCATGGAAATGGGCGGGGGGAGGCAGGGAAATGAGGGAAAGTGGGCGAGGACTGACACTTAGGATCTTAAATGAACGCTCCCACGTCAGTTAAGATCCCAAATGACAGCGTATAGTTAAGGCAATTCAATGGTGGTCTAAGTTTAAGATCCACCACTGTTTGCAAGGGGAGTGTCTGGTTTTGCAGTGGGCTGGAACCTGCTAAGATCTTAGCTAAGGTGCGTATATTTGCGATCTTTTCGCAATCGCATCTCTGAATCAGCCCCAAGATGTTTTGATGATAATGTGACAGTTGAAGTAGAGCAAATCTACAGTAAGGCTCACTAACATCATGGGCCAGATTTACTAAGCTTCAGGTCTGAAAAAGTGGAGATATTGCCCATAGCAACCAATCAGATTCTAGATAACATTCTCTGGTATGTATTTGGAAAGTGAGAGCTAGAATCTGATTGGTTGCTATAGGCAACATCTCCACTGTTCCAAACCCGCAGCTTAGTAAATTTGGCCCCAGGAGCCTGCAAAAATACATATAGAGCTGGAAAAGTGTTACTTTCCAGGGTGAGGTTTATCATACCTAAAGCAGAGTTATCCTGTGGTGCAGATCCTCACTTCCAGTTCATTTACATTCCGAACTGCAATTAACACATAGGGATCTGTAATCCTAGGATGGTGATATTTGTGTAATTTGTGTAATTGTGATATGTATGCAGGGGTGAGAAGAGGAGGGGGCGGGACATAATTACTGCAGCCTGGGCATGCCAGGATGATCTATGCTCGCACTGCAGCCCACTTACTCTTTTTTCCCCTTTCAATTTTTTTTTTTCATTTCTAAAACTATGGGCTATATTTACAAAAAAAAAAATTCCCCGAAAGGGAAGCTGCTCCAGGCTCGCCTTTGTTCCCGGCGAGCCTGGCAGCTTCCCCTTAAAAATTTACCAATACTCACCTCTCCGCCGAGGTCCCTCGAAGTCCCTCGAAGTGCTCTGCCCGCAGCGCAGGCACTTCATATCGAATGAAGTGCCTGCGCATGCGCAGAGACTTCACATCGGCACTTAGAAAATTTCAGCCCAAATATGAAAACCCACTGCGCATGCGCAGGGTCTTCATATCTGGGCCGGAGTCTTCTAAGTCAGACGCGTCTGCCGGACAGGTACGTTTTGTCTTTTTTTTTAACTGTTATAAACGTTTTTAATGTTTATCTTTATTTTTTTAAGTAAAAAAAACAAACTAATTTTTTTTTATTTTTTTTACATGACCGCATCCTCCTTCATACCAGCGGTCTCCCCACACATACCCCACTTTTCCTCCCCCTAATAACGGCTATTAGGGGGAGGAAAAGGGGGGAATATGGGGAGATTGCTGGCATGAAGTCAATAACGCCATCCTCAGATGGCGTTATTTTTTCCTTCACTGCCGAATCAGAATTTCGGCAGTGAGGGATAGTAACTTGTAATACAGCTTCGGCACCCGTTAAGATCAACGGGCTGCCGAAGCCTCACGAAGTGTTTGTGCATCGCCATGAAAACAGTAGATTTCCATGGAGAATGCAGTTTAGTAAATTTTTAAATGTTCATTTTCATGTGATAATGAGCGTTTTAGTATTAAAACAGCCATTATCACCCGGAAATTAAGTTAGTAAATAGAGCCCCTTGTGACCATCTTTTATTAGGAGGAGGAGTGAGTGTTTATTCTAGTTCCTCATTGCTGCACGTGGAATGCTGTGTCTATGAGACACATCAATATGACAACAGGTACAATGGGCCAGATCCAGAACTACATTTCCATTACGTTTCATTGCGTAGCGTAATTACACTAGCCTATTTACTATGCACTCCCCTCGGCACTCCCTTCGCTCGTACGTACTTTGGCCTTTTTACGTTTGCCGAAGCCTACCTTAACTTTACACAGCGTAAGTACTGACGTACGTAATGCATTCAAGTACGTACCTGCCTAAGCACGCCCATGCTGTATGAATTAAACACCTCACCCTGCACCGAAGCATAATTACGGGGATAGTATAGTTGACTTTGTATGTAGTTACGCTGTTGATACTAGCCTGGTACTTACGTTCAGAGTTACATGGCATAACATCTGTGCGGTATGTCTTTTTTTTCCTTAAAAACTGTTTATGGCATGTGAAATAGGTAGAGGTAGGGAGAATGTATTATAGGGTGCACTATGTGTTTGAGATAAGGAGGTAGAGAGAATGTATTATGGGGAGCAGTGTGTGTGTGTCTATGTGTATTTGTGAAAGGTAGGGAGAAAGTCTATGGGATGCAGTGTGTGTGTGTGTGTGTGTGTGTGTGTATGTGTATTTGTGAAAGGTAGAGAGAATGTATTATGGGGTGCAGTCTGTGTGTATGTGTCTGTGTATTTGTGAAAGGTAGGGAGATTGTATTATGGGGTGCAGTCTGTGTGTGTGTGTCTAGGTGTATTTGTGAAAGGTAGGGAGAATTTATTATAGGGTGCAGTGTGTGTGTGTGTGTGTGTGTGTGTGTGTGTGTGTGTGTCTAGGTGTATTTTTGAAAGGTAGGGAAATTGTATTATGGGGTGCAATGTGTGTGTGTCTGTCTATGCGTATTTGTGAAAGGTAGGGAAAATGTATTATGAGATGCAGTGTGTGTGTGTGTGTGTATATCTAGGTGTATTTGTGAAAGGTAGAGAGATTGTATTATGGTGTGCAGTGTGTGTCTGTGCGTATTTGTTAAAGGTAGGGAGAATGTAGAGGGTGGCCTAGTGCTTTTCACATGCTAGTAGGTACAGCCACGCACCCAATGGTTTGAACACACCTCTTTAACAACTCTCAGTGATAGTTGATTATGGGGGGAGGGACAAGACATTGCAGTACTGGGGTCCAAAATTCCTCTTGATGGCCCTGTATGTATAGAGAAGGGCTGGCCAGCATGACAGAGCATGTGATCTAAACAGAACTTGGCGGTTGTTTTTCTCCTTATATTTGTACTGAAAACATGTGCGTCTCCATCTAAATGAAAACTTTTGTGACCTATCCCACCCTCCTTAGAGCAGATCTCTAGGACCAGTATTCACTAGTTTATTTTGAGAAAAGTTGCTGCAGAGTGCAAAGTGCATGCAAGAAGTTTGGCCTTTCCTTTCCTACAGTGGCTTTGGGTGTAAAGAAAACAAATACATGATTTAGACTGAAAAAGGTTGTTTATTTTGTACTTTGCCTATGAACAAAAAGATATTCAAAGACTCAAATTGTTTTCAGTATGAGTAAATATGTATTCTTTCCTCTACAGGAATAAAAATACATTTTAACCATATACATATGTTAAATACTACATCAATGGAACTACACATTACCAGGTGGCTAGATCCAGAGGTGCAAGCAAACTAACATACAGTGCACACAAGTGCAAACCAAGGACAAGTACAGCAAGTACGGAACGGAACGTCTGGACACAAAGCTGCCAAGCTCAATGCAGCTACCTGACCATGTTGGACAAGTGCAGAGTAGTACTTTCTATTGTATACTGTAAATGGAGTTTATGAATAGTGCAAGTGCTTCTGTCACAATGCAAATGAATGAAGACAAAATAATAGAATGAATTAAGATGAACGAACATAAATATATATATATATATATATATTTTTTTTATACATATAACATACAATGTTTTATAT
This sequence comes from Limnodynastes dumerilii, assembly GCA_011038615.1. Taxonomy (NCBI): domain Eukaryota; kingdom Metazoa; phylum Chordata; class Amphibia; order Anura; family Limnodynastidae; genus Limnodynastes; species Limnodynastes dumerilii. Next base: position 91,282 of record WWET01005161.1, read on the forward strand.
CTACATAATGCTCAAGCAATTTCACAACTTTTGTATTACACTTTAAATATGAAATTTGAATGCATGGTTCAAAATACAGTGGCTCATAGTATGTCAGTGCCCTGAACTTAGACTTTAGACTTGGACTTATTACCTGTGACTGGTTCAAATGTTTTGATGTAAAGAGTGCTTTATTCCATCTGCATTTATCTCTGGATCGTGTGTACTCATTTGGGTACATCCATACTGTACATTGACTATGTGCCTAGAGTTGTAGCTTGAGTTGTATTCTGAATCAAGCTCAATTACGCGAGGATCAATTCTGAGTATGAGCAATGCAAAATTACCGGTGGGAGTCGCCACTGAGAAATTGCTTTTGTAGAAATAGACTGATTAGCATACTTACCTATTCATTCTTTGTAAATGCCATCCACTTCAGACCCATCACACCACTGTAGGTGAGTAGAAATCTAAAGGGAGTTTTAGGGTTATGTTGCGGGCAGTGGAGGGTTAGGGTCAGGCAGCGGGAAAGGAAGTTTTAGGGTCAGGCTGCGGGGAGGGGAGTCTTAGGGTCAGGTTGTGGGAAAGGGAGGGATATGGTAATGGAACGGAAGGATTAGGTTAAGGATTAGGGTAAAGTTTGGGGTTAGATTCATACTTACCATTCGCACAGTGTCTTCTTTCATCTGATGATCGGTTGCTCCACCTCCTTTTGAAAAAGGGCCATTCTCAGCGGTGACCCACACCGCAGAATCACACCATGATACGCTACATGTGCTGGCATAGGCTCACCTCTAGATTGGTCCCAGTATCTCTCAGAAATAAGATAAACCCTTTTTATAATGATCATTTTAGCTATCTTTATGATCTAATCTTTAGTATTTCTTTAGTAACAGTGCTTTATAAATGCTTTTGTACCACTGCTAGTTAGAAGTGATGACTACTTGATAGTGTAGACCTGTCCAGGGCTGCCACCAGAAATGTTGAGGCCCAGAAAACATCTGTGATGCTCTGCCCCAATGTCATCCATTGCTTCACGCGAATCTGCATTAACAGCAAGTACATGTGCAGGAAAGTCCGTCCCTGCGCATTGGCCCGCCACTGTGCAGCTCTCAGCTGTATTAGTGGTACCTGCTGCTGCAGAACTAAGCTAAGAAAGAGCCCGAGACAATAGCCCCAGCTGTTTCCCACTGAAGGCAGCCCTGAACCTGTCCACCGCTAGTTGTAAGATGATAAAGTCAGTCCACAGTAGGTGCAATAAAAGTATGGTAAATGTGATAGAAATCTAGTTGCACATGAAAAAATCAGACAATATGTTGTGACCTAATATCATACTATACTGTGCCTTGGCCATTTGTTTCATTTGGAAATGTTCTCCAGAAGTAAATGTTTTCCTTTTAACTTCCTAGTATTCACCATTTTATCTGTGACTTAGGTTTTCATTTGTATTAGAATATATGTAAGATGATTGTAGCCTTGGATGATGCATTTTGAAGTCAGTAGGTAATTTGCTAATGCATAGTGTGTAATGTATCTCTTTGACTAACTGTTCCCTACCATGCAAGGTCATATAACAGGTCAGCCATTAGTTGCAGACTTCACTATGTAAAACACAAATACTCTGTATGAAAGATCACTGCATAGGTTCATATGTACATTGTATAGTGTAACTAATTTGTTGGATTTACCATATTTAAAATTATGTTAACAAATACCTTATTTGAAAAGATATTACATTACACACCATAGCTTCCCCATGCTATAATGTGTAATCCTATTTAATATGGATTGTTTTGAAATTTGTTCAAATTTTATGCCACGTTAAATAAATATTGCTTTGTTTTAAAACAAATATGAAACTGTAAAGCCTAACAGTGGCAATTGCAAGATTTTGAGGGAGACTGGGGGTTTCCAATACATGTAATACATGTAATACCTGTGGAGTATATTAGCATACCTCCCAACATTTTGGACAAATAAGCTCCGCCCCATTCCGCTCAAGCTTTGCTCCTGTCTTGCCCTCATTGTCATGCCACAAGGGGCAAAATTTAAAATAGTAATTTAAATTACTGTTCTCTGTGAAAGCAGGAAGTTTATAATGTAGATTTGAAAATAATAAGAATTCTACCTTAAAGAATTGGATTGGTTATTGGCTGTAACAAGTCCTGTTTTTGATATTTTTTTAAAGTTATTTATAGGTTATTACTTTTACACATTACAATAAAAGTTTTATTTTGAAGTTACACATCTAATAGCATTAGTAGAGCACATTACATAATAGACCAGATCATGTGTCAGTGCATAAGCACTGTTGAATTTGTTGTGACCCATTCACCATCCCACAGCTGTTACCCTATTGCAGCACAGTCACAGACCATTACCATTTTCCTCTATGTCAGTCTACTCCACATGGCCGAGAAGCCATGCCCCTTTTGCGGCACCCACAAAACCACGCCCCTTTTAGAAATTTTCCAATTTTTTATTTTTCTTTAAAAAAAATGTCAGTCTATGGGGTTTCTGGGCAACCCCACCCGCCCGGTACACCACTGCCTAAGTCTTTGGTCATTCACAAATTTACAAACAGTCACAGTACAGACCCAGACCTCCTGTTAGCTTTATAAGAGCCATAATCACCAAGGCAAAAAGATGGCTCAACTGGCCCTGCAAAGTTTTGGTGCCAAATTGACCACTAAAAATCATTACATTTCACCCAGTAATAATAAATAACCTCAATAAATAGGCAATTAAGTCCTATATACTACAAATTATGCTCTTACGTATCCAAAGACTACATACAATCCACATACATCACAGTGTGCCATTGTTCATTCTTTGTCTTTTACCAATCTCGTGGCTGATGCTACAGCAGGGTTGCCGACTTTCTATTTCTTCTTTCCGGATGATGTCGAGGGGAAGAAAGTGATTCCGGTACGGGAACAGAGCTTAATGATGCGATTTATGTGACCTAAAGCCCCACTCCCAGACAATCAATGATACTATTTATAATATTACTAGGGAATGGAGCAGGAATTCATGATGCAGATTATGTCAAGTCCAACCCCATCCCTAGTAACACTAGGAATGACAGTATTGATAGGCAGGGGGTCTGGACCTTAGGATGTGATTTGCATTAACTCACAGCCTCAAGCCCATCGCAGGCTCTCCTGGAATACTGGGAGAAAGGTCTAAATTTCGCGAGTCACCCGGATATTTTAGGAGTCTCCCAGATATTCTTGGAGAGCCAGTGTGCTACAGTATTTTGAATATATATGTCCAAAAATGATGAATGTAAAAATAGTGTTTTTAGTTAGAAGTCATTTTAAAATGTGTCAAGCTCTGTACTTCAAGCATATGTGCCAGAATCAGGAGTAATGCGAGATACTCTTACACCCAACAAAACCCATGTATGCATTGTAAACATCATCATGATATAGTAAAACATCATATAGTAAAAGAATCATTTAGTAGCTAGCTATGCATATTTTTAAGAACAGGTAAACTCCACATGCCCAGAACTCAAAACTACACATGGAAACCATGGCCGAATGATTCACAGATAAGAACGGCTACTTAGGAATGATTCAGGCTTCAGAATGGTATGATAGTCACATGTGTGGCTAGAGGGGCAAGACTCTTAATGCAAATGAGCAGGACTCAAGCTACTAATGTGCAGTGTGGGCGTTCCTTAAGACTTAGGAATAATTTAAGTCGGCTTTGCGGAAACTAACATACGCATGGACAAAGAAAAGAATGCCCTCTGCCATTCTTAAGTTGATGTCTGCATGGTTCTTAGCTAGCCTATGCGTCTTGCATTAATGTTTATAATATTTAATAACGTTATACATTTTATATAACATGTTTGCTTACATTACATTAATATTTTTTATTTTTGAAATTTTATTAAGAAAATACATTTTTAAAATAAATAGATTCATAAGGAAAGGACTTTTAATGGTAAAATAAACATCATTAGTAAAAATTAGTAAAAATTAAAAAACAAAGAAAATAAACCCCAAATATACTAAACAAATGTATTTATAAACAACAAAGAGGAAGAACATTGTTGCACGGCACATTGAGGGTTAAACAAACAATGAGACAAGTTCAAATTTAAACAAAAACAATTGCAACATTCATTTAAAATACTTATATAATAGTTTAGACATTAATACAAATAGATTTTGTGTTTTTAAACAACAATTGTGTTTTGGGATGGATCAGTGATTGCTGATTAACTTTAAGAACCTAACATTATGTGATTTACAGTAAAGAAAAATATTTGCACTTTAATTTAAGCATCTAGAAAACCGATTATACTTAGCAGGAGGTGTTGCGAGCTTGATTCCTCACTATCTGGGAATCGCACTTACGGATCTGGTCTGTGCGTATTTAGGAACGTTCCTAAATTCATTCTTAAGTGTGAATCAGGTCCTTAAATAAAAATGTGAATATTACCTTGATAGATGGTTTGAAAGAAACATTGTTTACTACCTATCAAAAGTCTATTGAGTTAAGCAACATATTACTTGGTTATTTCAAGCGAGATGTTATCTGTGGAAATGACAAAAGTGTGGCTGCTGTTAACCACTTAAATACCATCTGGGATTAAAGATTTCCACTATCACACTTTACCCACCACAGCCTGAACCCTGGGAGGAGAACTGCTGGTGGAGGGGACACAGCTGTCTGCTGGCTGGAGTCTCTTTTTATCACTCTTGTGACCTTTACTTTGAGTGTCATTAGGAAGGAAAATACAAGTTGCTTTTTTTCAGGTCCTAATGAAATCTATGGTAAATGAAAAAGCCTAAATTGAAATAGTTTAGTGCTGTTAATGCATAATAGATGAGACTCCTAGCACAGCTTCAACGACTCATTAATTATGCAACAGGAAATTCATTAGGGAGAGATTTCATTATGGGATAATTTAATTAAATGAGAGGCCAAGGAAATTTTTAAGAGACAACATCAAGAATCTTCCCCTTTCAACCTCAATATTAATTAGCAGGATAGAGGCAATGTATAATAATGGGACTAAGTAAATCATTTATTTATGGGGGGTTAAGTGCTAATGACCAGTTTCTGTAGCTAGATGCCCTCAGCTGTGCCAGGTGGGGTGTAACATTTACCTGTTTCTCTATGTAAAACATTTCATATTTTGCATGTCTGAATTACCTTATTTACATTTATTTTCAATTACTATCAGTCTTTTTTTTATAATCATAATATTCATAACTGTTAATTTCTTATACCCCTTAAGTGCAAATATTTACAATTGATATATGTTTTTATTCCATTTTTTTTATTGATTTTAATATACTCCAATTATCATTAGTTCCATTTATTAATCAGCAGAAAATTTAGATTTCTAATGCTGATTGTTAAATTTAATTAATTAGATTTAATACTATATTTATTTGAAGTGGGCTTTTTACATACTAGATATGCTAGGTCTGCATTAAATACTGAGAATATGGGTCTATATCAGAGGTTGAAAAACTCGGTAATCTACAAAATTAGAAAACATGGACTATTGGTAGATCAAGAAAACCACGCCTGGCCACTCCTGGATTTTATTAAATGTGGGATATCTGAAGGTTTAATTTATACTGGTTATTCACTAGCATATGATGCTTAGGCTGCTTAGGCAACCACGTCTCTAAGGTGGCCCCATGGAGGTGCCTGTTTCGGCAGTAACATGCAGCACTGCACAAACATGACTTGTCACCTGGAGGCCCACTCCTACTCTGCCTCTCTGCAGCTTTTCATGTTAGTGCAGTGCTGCAGCCATGCCAGTAGCTGGGTATTACAGGCCTCTTTCTAGGTAACCTAGCATGCTGATTTTCTATGGCACTGATTTCCCACATGCTGAGAGGTCTTATTCACTCAAATTGATGGAGGATTGGAGCTATTTTCCATTCAGTGTAAAGGAAGATGTCAGAGAGGGACCACAGGAAAAGGTGTAGTTAAATGTTTTAGATAAAAATTGGGGTCTAATATTTAGAGGGGGATTTGGGGTCTTATCTTGGATATGACAATGTCAGGTTTCATTTTAATGGGGCTGGGGTCTTCTTTTCAGTGAGCGGGATGTCCTTATAGATAATGACGCGTGTCTGGTGTTTAATAACTTTTCAGGTTTGATTTGGGGTGCTGTGATTGAAGTTTTGCTATATACAGATAATTTGAAACATTTATTAATATAATGGAATACACAACTGAGATACTGAGATATGTAATTTTGTGTTGGTGAGAGGGACATAAAGAACCTACACTTTTATTTATTTCTGTACTGTTAGCCATTGTTACTTGGCTACATTACTAGCGCCAGCAGTCCATTTTCACAAACTGTAGCTTCCTGACTCTTGAGCTTTATTGGTGCATATTATTGTACTCTTTTTTTATGCTTAAAACTGTCAGTTTTGCTGGAGCTTTATACAAGTTGAAACACTCTATGTAGAAAGCTTCTGTAATAGAATCCACTAACTCGCTGTAATATTTTTTCTATCTATTTAATATGCAGCAGGTTTGTAATCAGTTATGACACAGTGTCACATACCGTGCCTACTAATATTGAAGAGCTCCACCTGCTGGGCTTCTGTATATGACTGGTACAACGATATCTGGGAAATTTCTCATTTGTTAGATTACCTCTTCAGGAATTCAGGTTCAAGTTTTATTCTATTTTCCTCCCTGGTTTATTTACAGCATATATTAGTTCATAGAATTTTCTATACTTATGTTAGTGATCCTGAAGCAAAAAAGTGTTAGGTCAACTGGTGCTGTGAAAACAGTATAGAAATCACACTATTAGAAACAGATTTACTGAAAGGACAGTGGGAGCTTTGGAAACATTTCCACAAAAAATATGACAGAAATATATATTTAACAGAGGAGATATGTGTGCTTTTTCATATATATTTATTGGGTTGCCTTTGGTGATATGCCTATAAAAATGCTTGTGATCAACACTCCTATTCTTCCACTGTTGGATTTAAATTGGTTTCCCTGTGCTCTGCATTATCATTGCACCATCCTACTTTATAAGTTGATTACCATTTATGTGCAATTAGTATTGCACAATTATTTATTATTGTACCTCAATCTGACAGGAGTAAATTAAGGAAGCTTTCTGCACCTATTTAAATGGTGTTTCTTATCCAAAGGAAATTAACTCCCCAAACCTGCTATGATCTAGTCGTGGTTCCTATACCAGGGCACAACCTCACCACTGTGCCTAATAACCAGTTCCATGATGACATTCCTAGGTATTTTCTTAAGGTGATTGATGAAGCAATAATACCAGGAAGCAGAGGCCTGTAGGAGTGATTTGTATTCAGTTTAATTCCCCTTTTGCCCCAAAATCACCTTTTTATGTTACTCTCCCTCAAACCTGACAGAGGATTAATAAGATCTTTATTTAGTTTGCAGTTATCAGTATTGTTCCATTTTAAATCAACTTTGAAGAAAAAGAAAGTGAGCCAGTCTGCTGCACTCAGTGAGCAATGCAATGTTAAGTGTCCCATTGCAAAGTGAATTAAGATGTGATCCTACATGTATATAGTTAGAATAATGCCACCTGACATATAAAATCCCTGCATTGTTACTACTCTATGTAAATATAATCAGCAGCTTGTATGTGTTACTATAACTCTAAAAGTTTTTATTGCACCTGAAATTTTGTATGTGGTACCTTTTTTGGCCCTGGCTTCAAGTCCTATTTGTACTGATTGGAGAGCTGCGTACCTGCTTGCCAGTGATGGCATTATAAAATGGCATCTTGTATCCTTTACTGTACTGATTGCTTTTTCATGAAGTCACCTCTGGTGACTTTCAAGTTTCTAATCCTTGGCTGGGCATTCCATGTAGCTTATCACTGATTTGTTAACACCTAGCACCTAATTAAGAGTTAATGGAATGGGGAAATAGAGTGGCAAGGGGTGGGAAGGGTGAAATGGTTTGGTGCCATAGAGTGGCAGTGGAAAAGCAGGAAGAAATAGCTGCTGGTGATGGACAAACATGGGAGGGGGAAAATGCTGCTGGTGATAGAGTGGCAGGGGATGAAAGGGAGATAGACTGTGGGGGATGGAATGGCAGGGGATGGTGATACCAAAGCCGGTGATGTTCTTCAGTCCCAGATGCCACAGGAGGGGTCATCCTCTGCCTCTTCTTCCACATCAACCGCTCTGCAGCAATGTTGATAATGTTGTCGCCTTATGGAATAAAAATATCAGAAAACTTACAAACATGACACATAAAAGTAACTAACCTAAATTTCTAAACATTCTATTAAAGTAAAAATTTTAAACGTACCTAAATTTTATTATAAGTATATGAATTTGTACCATAGAAGGAAAAGCATATTGTAGCTGATGGTGAAATAAAGTAACGCATCCTTGCCAGTATTTCATATTTTCACACTTCCTGCAATTCTCAGCCAGTGATATAAACTTTATTTAACAAGTGACACAAAATTGTGTCTGGTACCTTATGCGAAAAGTAAAGAGCCACTTATAAGTAAGCAGAGCATATGAAGGCCTGCTACTGGGTAGTTGCCCTGCATGCGTGTGTGCATGTGGCATACCTCTGCCTAAATATTCAAACATCTGATAGGAAGCCATTTTAAACTAAAATCAATTAACATACCGCAATCTATTAGTAGTGTGTAATTTGTACTTACTTCTGTGATGCTCCTCAGTGCCCTAATGCAGCCCCTGGAGGAGTTGTGGCCCTTCTTAAGCACAAGCTTATTCTCATATCTCATTATGCATGGAGGGTGGGGGCCAAACACCTGGCCCTAAGCAGTGTGGAACAACTGGCCCTAACTGCAATACAAATATACAAATTATGAAGTTGGGGGCCGAGACACCACAGACGGTCCCCCACCAAGACTGTTGCATCCTGGTTCCCAATATGATGAGCTTGAGTCATACCCCGGTGGGTGATCTATATCTTTAAATATACCATAAACATATTTTAAATATGTTGAACATGTGTGTTTAATTAACATGTGAGACTTATAGGTTGCATATATAACATTAGGAAACATGAAACTGAGTTAATGGGAAATAAATAAATATAACTAATATTTTAAAGAAATACACATCTTGTGATGATGATTCATAAGGTGTTATTTTTAAAAGTTAACAAAAAGCAAATGTGTCTGTTTAAAGTTTGCAAACCAAGAATATAAAAATATATATACTTGAAAAATAAAATTATGCCAAATACTTTGATCTACAAAAACAATTTAAATAAACACAAAAAAATACACCATAGAGTATTGGGTTTTAGTGAAAAATTAATCTCTTATTTTACATTTTCAAGAGTGTCTTAAATTTGATATAGTAATACTTGTTTTTTTCTTACAGAGACACCTGAAACTAACAAGGACACTGGTCCACCTCTGGAGCTTCCAGAGCTAACTCAATTTGAGATGATTAAGACCAAAGAGGAGAACTTTCCACCCCATATCAGCATCATAAAGAGCCGTCAACATCCCGAGATGCTGCTGATGCCGCTTGTAAAGGCAGCCACACCTGTTAAACAAACCGGGGGAAAAATATTAAGGAAGATATCATTTTAATATATTTGACTATTTTTTTTATAATTTTAAATATTTAAAAAATGTATAAATATTTATAATTATAAAATATTTTTTTGTAAAAATTTGTGATACATTTTTTTTACATGTGCTTTAACATGTAATAGTCTTATAAACTTAATAAACTATTCCTTAAAAAATTGTTGCAATTCTATCATTTTACAAATATCTTTTCAGCTTACATGAACCAAGCAAGCTGAATATTTACACAAACATGGGTAATTATGTTTTATATTTCAATCCTTAAAGATATTGGCTACTTACAACAAGTAACACACAATACTCTGTAATATGTCATGTAAAAGTAACCTCTATAATGTAACCATGAACTGTACATACAAATAATGCAATCTCAGGGACACCATGATAATAGTTTTCATGCTCTAAATTACATTATTTGCTTGTACATTACATACACAATAATATGATAAATATTTAAAATATAATAACATCTTGTAAGTTGCAACAATTGAAATGTTTAGCATTTACATGAAATTTTGAAGGCAAGTAATACAATTATTAACAAAAAAATAAATATAATACGGGTATGGAGTTTCCGTTTATGGAAGTTAGAACTTATCAGAAAAATATATTGAATAAACATGGTCCCTAACACTGCCTCGGGCCTGTGAGGAGGAGCTGCAGAACTCCTCTCTTTTCTTTTTCCTTCTCATCATTATTGACGTCAGTATCAGCCCCTATCTCAAAACTTACCCAATTTGTCACTGCCATGTTGAAAAAATACAGCGCAGAACTACTACACCAGGTCACACACTACACTAGGGCTCCATCAGACCGATCAAGGCAGCAAAACCTGCCTTTCATCAGACTTATAGTTCTTTCAACAACGTGTCTAGTGGCCACATGTGCCCGATTGTATGCAACATGAACTTCTGTGGTAGGGTTCAAAATAGGTGTCAAAAGAAAAGGCCTCATAGGGTAGGCGCTGTCGCTGAATGAAGGAATAAATGAAGGAACAAAAATGTTACTCTATGAAAAATTAAGCAATGTTTGACACATTGCTAGAGAGTTCAGTAAATCACAATCTTAACCTAAAAGCTATGCCAAACCACCTTGTAAATCCCACTCTTCTAATTTATGCCATATTGATGCCTGTCTCATGACAAAGTGGTCACAGCTACTCCCTGGATATTTGGCAACAACATTACAGATAAGGAGGGTGGCATCACATATAATCTGTACATTCAGGGAACAGAACTTCAATTCATAAAAATGGAAGACTCAATTCCCCTAGGAATCAGAGTTATATGTGTGCCATCCATGACCCTTGCCTTACAGAAAACCAGCTATGGTGGAAAACTGCTGTTTAATCTGCACAAGGGCTACCTCATTTAATGGCATCTTATTATATTGATTGACTTGTAACAGGAATGCATCAATACAACCTGCACTGGAATGATCCACAGGCGCAAAACTGTAACATCTCTAATAATTTAGTCAGCAGTGTAATTGCTATGCGGGTGTTTGCATGAACATCAAGTTCCCTCTACACTCACCTCAATATTCAGCACTGAGCCCTGGTGATGACGTGTACACTGACACAGACCAATGATAAGGTGCTTCTCTTCCTCAGCAGCCAAAGGACAATGGGCCTAATCCAGAGCTACGCTGGCCCGCTGTTCGTAAGTACGGCCAGCGTAGCTCTGGTGCACTCCCCCTGTCACTCCCCCTGTGTGAGGTGGCGGATGGTCTCCTGAGGGATCTCCTCACAGACCTGGACTAAAGCATCCGCCAACTCCTGGACAGTCAGTCCTGGACTCCTGGAGGTCTACCTATAGCTCAGGCTGGCGCCAATGTATTGAGGGCCGGTGTTGTCACAGATCTGGCTAAATGTCAGCCCTAAGAAGCAGGGGGAGAAGCGGCGGCACCTATCCAGCATGGTGCCGTGGAGTGCATTGCGCCAGCACTGCTTACTTTAAAAAACAATTGTTATTTATTTTAACTAGCAGCATGTTTTTGTTTTAAATTGGCCATGATTCTATGAATATTATATTGGTGGATGGAGCGAGACATGATGTCCCAG
>WWET01005162.1:0-12992 GCA_011038615.1 Limnodynastes dumerilii
ATAACTCCTCCTATTACTCCATATATCATCTCCTTATAACTCCTCCTATCACTCCATATATCATCTCCCTATAACTCCTCCTATTACTCCATATATCATCTCCCTATAACTCCCCCTTTTACTCCATATATCACATGGTTGCCTACTTTTGCAAATGAATATCAGGGAGATTGTGAGACCACTATCAAGGTGCTGCACCTAAGGGGTGTGTCCTGTGAATAGCTCCACCCATAGGTGTATCTAGCACTGCCAGGAAAATTATTTTACAATAAATGGCAGTATCAGTATTTATTGATTATTAAATTGTCAGTGAATACTTTCAGTACTATCTTTATAAAAAAAGATGAAAGTGACACTGCAGCTAAGTCTTTCATTACATCTTGGCCTCCATGAAATTGTCCATCTCCATAGACCTCAATGGATGAAATTAGAATCAGGGAGCTTACCAAACACTTCAGGGAGTCAGGGAGATTACCCAATCTTCAGGGAGTCTCCCTGATATGCAGGGAGAGTTGGCAACTATGATATATCATCTCCCTATAACTCCTCCTATTACTCCATATATCATCTCATTATAACTCCTCCTATTACTCCATATATCATCTCTATAACGCCTCCTATTAATCCATATATCATCTCCTTATAACTCCTCCTATTGCTCCATATATCATCTCCCTATAACTCCTCCTATTACTCCATATATCATCTCCCTATAACTCCTCCTATTACTCCATATATCATCACCTCCTATTACTCCATATATCATCTCCCTCTATTACTCCATATATCATCTCCCTATAACTCCTCCTATTAATCCATATATCATCTTCCTATAACTCCTCCTATTACTCCATATATCATCCACCTATAACTCCTCTAATTACTCCATATATCATCTTCCTATAACTCCTCCTATTACTCCATATATTATATCCCTATAACTCCTCCTATTACTCCATATATCCTCTCTATAACTCCTCCTATTACTCCATATATCATCTCCCTATAACTCCTCCTATTACTCCATATATCATCTCCCTATATCTCCTCCTATTACTCCATTTATCAACTCCTTATAACTCATTCTATTACAGCATGTATCATCCCTATATAATGTCTCCTTTTACTCCATATATCTCCATTTGACTCCTCCTATCACTCCATATGTTCTCTATGACCACTCTATCTCCTTTTAATGTAAAAAAAGAAACTCCCCACATGGGGCCATCTGACAAGCTTGGTTTCAGGGTTCTGACTCTATAGAGGATGATCTATATTGTGTGGCTGTGTTTACAAATCAATGTACAGTCATTATGAGAAAGCTTAATAGATAATATTAGTCTGTTAGCACAAAGATCTGCATGTAGTAGACGCTCATGGTTAATTACATATCATAAATACCAAAAAGTAATGCATGAGGTTCTACCTACAGTCACCTATTAGGTTCTAACTATCCTCTTCTAATGAGAATGTTCACTAGAATCTCATTGATTGCTATGACAATCCCTCTTTTGTCCTTTTACAGACCCTCCAACATGACCCATTCCATAAGGTACAATTTAATCCGCTCCTGAGCTTCCAACTGTCACTCACCTGGTTTAAATGAATTAACTGATATTAAAAAAAAAACTATTATCCTCTTCAACAAAGGTGGTTACCATAGTAACTGACAGTTGGAAACCCGGGAGCAGATATTCTGTACCTAATGGAATGGCTCATGTTGGAGGGTATGCTTTTAGATGTAGTTTCATAAACACTTCCTGCTATTATCCCCATCATTGTTATATGTAGTTGCTAGAAAGACTGTCTATAACAGACACATCAACTTACAGCACAATAACGTTTACTTTCATCAAGCACAATCGTTTTTAAATGTTTATACAATTTTATTGAACTATTTACATTACATATATACAGTAACGGTGCCAACTTCACCCTCCTACAACGCTATGCCCCCTGGCTAACGAGAAATGACTCAAGTCTTTTATGCAGTAATCACAGGTGTGGAATGTCTTTCTCTAGGTCGGTATAAAGTCTGTGCCAGTTTGTTGGTATTCTTTATGATATAGTCACATAACGGCCAACAATAAGTGCTACACCCCAACCGTTTGCCCGTTCTCTGATGCCCAGCTCTCTTGTCCATGTGCCCGACATTTCAGTCTCAGTTTATGGGGCAGTTTAACGCCGGCCGCTGACTCCTGGTAGGTGGAGCACTCTGAGGGGCAACAGCTGGATCCACCCTCTTCTCCGCTACTGTCCTCACTCTGATAACCCGAGTGAAGGGATTTGGGAGATGCCAGCTTGCTTGTGGCATGCATTTCCACTGTCCGCACCATCTGCTGGTAAGGGGTCTGTGAACTGTCTGCATGGGCAAATATGGAGGAGCGGAGGGGCGGAACTCCGCTATCGGAGACCTGTTGGTTCAACGATTCCAGATCACCGATTCCTGTGTCTGAAATGTGTCTGTGCTCGGGGTCTACCGTGAGCCCCCCGACTCTGTACAGTATCACCCCCCCACGAGCCGCTGAGAGTCTGCTAGATGCAGTATTTTCCACTGGGTACATGCTTGAATATTCATTGTCCATTGCTCTCCCCTCACCATATGAGTCCGGCACTGGGCTGTCCCTTGACGACTGATCAGAGAGATCAGAGAGAGAACCTCGGGGAGAATAACTGTCCATTGCTGCACCCCCTCCACTGTCCGCCTCCGAGGAGTCTGAGTTCATTCCTAAGTAGGAGGAGGCGTAGGAAGAGCTCCCACCACTGAAGGTTAAAGGTCCAGTGTCTGCACTCTTGTGGCCCGCTAGTCCGTGGCCTGCCTCCAGAAATGAGGCAGCTGAGATGAGGCCACACCGGAGTTTCAGTTGGAGCAGCTCATTTCTCAGCCTCCCGTTTTCCTCATCCAGGGCGGCCACGCGTCCTTCCAGCACCAGGTCATGGAAACGTCTCTTCTCTCTCGACCTCTTGGCCGCCTCGTTGTTTTTCCTCCTCTTCTCCCAGTAACTGGCGTCCTTCTTCTCATCAGATATAAACTCTCGTTTCCTGCGTCCGGTCCCCGCGCCAGCCTGGTTACCGGAAGCTCTGTTCATGGCATGGTGCTCCTCGCTGCTCTGTGGGTAATTGTCAAGAGGAGAATCCATGGTGACCCAATTTCTTCTTCTCGTAGGACCTCACAACCCTTTGCTGCCTGTTGATGAAGGTGCAGAGGTGGCAGAGGTTTGATTTCAGAGGGAAGTATTTAGTTGGAACGTTGTCTCTTGAGAAGATAGACAGAAGAACGATTCACTTTGTCTTCCTCACCATCCAGTTTGGGCATCTTACTCTAAGAACTGTCAGCCAATGGGAGGAATCAGGTTCAAGAACTCTATCAGAACGATTGTTCTCTCAGAGTATTCAGCGTTCTTTCCTGTCCTGGTTTGTAGTCAGCTCTGCCCATCCACAAGGTGATGATTCTCTCTGTCCCTGGCAGGTAATAGTTCTCTGGATGCCTCTCTGCCAGGTTTTGATCTTGTAGACACGCCTAGATAGAGAAAAAAAAAACATTATGAAAGTGATCTTGAGATACCACGCCTCCATTAGCGTTACATAACATTACCAGCAGTTCCTGGCATACAGCAGAATCACGTTTGACCTGGTTAATTTCAGATGTTAATGACACCAATTATTTTTGTTGTGTAATCTATTATGTTGTTGCATAGCTCTATATATACACAACATCCCATCAGAGGTACATCCCATCCGTTTTTATTTATCTGTAATTAATATGTAAAACTGGTCGTTAGAGGCTGGCGAAAGATGACAGCAAGTTCACCCTGCTCCATTTGGGTATTAGGGACAGATAAGGCATTTGCCCCCGAGGGCCAGTTTTTATATTGGGCCACATCAATGTGTCGCCTGCCTTTCTCTCTCTTTTTAGGATCCATAGTTGAGTCTTGCTTGTCCGCAGCAAGGCCTGTGTAACAGCTGTCTGTAGCTTGCTATATGTATAGGTAAAATCAGTCAATGCCTATATAAGGCTATACGGCTCACTCTGCAGTATTACTAATGGGGCAGCTGCTGCAGAAACTTTACCGGGCCAGATTTACTAAGCTGCGGGTTTGGAAAAGTGGAGATGTTGCCCACAGCAACCAATCAGATTCTAGCTGATATTTTCTAGTATGTAATAGGAAAGGGATAGCTAGAATCTGATTGGTTGCTATGGGCAACATCTCCACTTTTCCAAACCCACAGCTTAGTAAATCTGGCCCCAGTAGTGGAATTTCATGGTCTTCTTCATACAGCACAATAGCACAAGACTTATCAGTCAGAGGGACAATGCACTTATATGTGATGTGGAAAAGGAAAGGTTACCTGTTGTCTGTGATCTAGGACACTGCTTTTTATTTGCCCCCTAGACATAAGCCTCCCCCGGTCTGTTCACATATATGTGTCAGTGTGTTAGTATGTAGGTACACACCCTGCATGCTCTCACCACCCTCCCTCCTTCCCCCATCCACGTGCCTGAGCCTTCTGCCATGTGACTAGCCAGCGCAAGGCACGGAAACTAGGTCAGGATTTCATAAACAGACCTGAGGGCAGCCTGCCAGAGACTAAGTGACCAGTGCTGCCAAAACCCCTTCTCTGCCAGAGACCTGGTGCCCTGCAATGGCACTGACCCCTTCACTTCCACACACCTGATACCTTACAATGCCAGTAACCCATTCACTGCCAGAGACCTAATGCCGGAGAGTGCCAGGGAACCCATTCACTGCCAGAGACCTGTTGCACTGCAATACCAGTGACCCCTTTATTGCCAAAGACCAGGTGCCATACAGTGCCAGTAACCCATTCACTGCCATAGACCTGGTGCCCTGCAATGGCATTGACCCCTTCACTTCCAGATGGCTGATACCTTACAAGGCAAGTAACCCGTTCATTAGCAGAGACCTGATGCTATACAGTGCCAACCACCCATTCACTGCCAGAGACCTGGTGCCCTGCAATATCAGTGACCATCCCCTTCATTGCCAAAGACCTGATACGTTACAATGCCAATTACCCATTCAATGCCAGAGACCTGGAGCCCTGCAATACCAGTGACCCATTCACAGCAAGATACCTGGTGCCTTTTAAAGGCAGTGACCCATTCACTGCTATAGACCTTGCGCCCTGCAGTGCTTTTAACTTCTTCACTGCCAGAAATGTAGTGTCCTGTAATGCCAGTGACCCATTTACCATCAGAAGCCTAGTGCCCTCTAATGCCAGTGACCCCTTCTCTGCCAAGACCCAATGCCAGCGACCCATTTACTGTATGTGACAGAGTGTCCTGTAATGCCAGTGACTTATTACCATCCAGAGACCTGGTGCCCTAAATACCAGACACCCATTCACTGCCAAAGACTTAGATCCCAATACTGAGACCCATTCACTGCTAGATACCTATTACTCTGAATAATGAATCCCTGTTTACTTTCCATAGACGTGGTGTCCTGCAATGCCAGCATCCCACTCCCTGGCAATGACCTGGTGTTATACAATGATTGTGATCTATGGCACACCAACGTATTCCAGAAAATACATTAAAATTCATTGGGAAGAAAATGATCTGTTCATTTACCAACAGCCAGTGATATGCCAGAGACATGAAGCACCATTCCCAGTGTTTTATATGCTCAGTACTAAATCTGTATACTGACCCTCCAACATGACCCCACCCTATAGGTCCAATATAATCCGCTCCTGAGCTTCCAACTGTCACTCACCTGGTTTTAATGAATTAACTGATGTTTAAGAAAATATATTTTTTCCGCACAGGTGGTTACCATAGTAACTGACAGTTGGACGGTCAGGAGCAGAGTATTTTGTACCTAATGGAATGGCTCATGTTGGAGGGTCTGTGTATGCATAGACAGCTGCACAGTACCACTCCCTGTTCTGTCTGCTGGGTGTCATTCTCAGTATCTATCCACATTCTGCAAGGACAACTGCTACCTTCACTGCCCTTGTTCTGTGTGCTTTATATTAGCACAGTATCACTACACTTGCTGTATGCTAAAAAATCATTCCCAGTATCTATCCCTATCCTGCATTTATAGAATGGCTGCCCAGTATCACTTCACTTGTTCTGAGAGCTGGGTATGATTGTCAGTATTTGTCCATGTTCTACATTTATACACAGGTGCACAGTACCACTTTCAGTGTGATACTGTCATTCTCAGTATCTGTCCTTATTCTGCATGTATACACAAGTGCCTAGTACTACCCCCCCTGCTCTGTAAGCTGGATGTCATTCTCAGTATCTGTTTTTTCTGCATTTGTACACAGGTGCACAGTACCACTTCCCTGGTCTGAGAGGTGGATGTCATTCCCAGTATCTGTCCATTTTCTTCATTTATACACAAGTGCACAGTACCACTTCCATTGCTGTAGGTGATGCTATCATTCTCGGTATCTGTCCTTAGGCACTTGCCTGGTACCACTGCCCCTGTCTGTATGCTGGATGTCATTCTCAGTATCTATCCTTATTTTGCATTTATAGATACATGCACAGCACCACTGCCCTTGTCTGTAAGCTAGATGTCATTCTCATTATCTATCCTTATTTTGCATTTATAGATACATGCACAGTACCACTGCCCTAGTCTGTAAACTGGATGTCATTCTCTGTATTTCCTTATTCTGCATTTAGGCACCTGCTTTGCACCACTTCCTCTACTCTGCGCGCTGGATGTCATTCTCAATAACGATCCTTATTTCGCATTTATTGATACATGCACAGTGCCACTTCCCTTGCCTGTAAGCTAGATGTCATTCCTAGTATCTGTCCTTATTTTCATTTATAGTTACATGCAAAGTAGCACTTCCCTGGTCTGTAAGCATTCTCAGTATCTGTCCGTGTTCCACGTGTGTGCACAGTACCACTTCCCTTGCCATTTTCATGATGACATAAAACTGAGTCTATACCCAGAAAATGCTATAACAGTGTATGAAAGAATAGAAGCGTCTCTGTCAGGTGGTGGAAGGAATGTGTGGGTGGATATTGTCTGACGATGGTTCCCCTCTCTGTGCCATGTCGATGCCACCTTACAGGATTACTGGGTTTTGTAACTGTCAGACAGGATCAGGAGATGGCTGGGGCTGGAATTTTCTAAGGTAAGGTGGGGTGAGAGTGAGAGGATCAGTCACTGCTCCGCACGTGTGTCTACCAGCTACACGTGAATAGTTGTCCCTCTCAGTCATACCTGCAGGAAGTGTTTGAAGCTGTTGGGTAATCACGACGCACTGACTTCATTAACGATTATGTAGAGTGTAACATATAATCCACACAATGTGACGGCAGCTATTTCATGCACACCAGAGGATCTACCAATCCCCTGAAAAAGCAGACTGTATAAATATAGAAGTAACGATGTGTAAAAAGTAGCGCTAAGTGTTGGTAAAAATGTCTAAACAAATAAAAGTGAATAGTGGGGAGGAGATGGTAAGATCGATACTCTTCTTTCAGTGTTCCCTTCCACGTGTATATGAATCCAAATGAACCGGACTGTGCCATCTATACACCATCCACCCGCCATCGTTTATATGGACATCCGACCTGCGGTACAGCTGTTTTTTTTAGTTTTATATGAATTATATTGAATTGTTATATTAAAACCTTGTTTTTTGCATATTTCTCTCCTCCGGTTTATTTGGATTCATATACACGTGGAAGGGAACAATGAAAGAAGAGTATCGATCTTACCATCTCCTCCCCACTATTCACTTTTATTTGTTTAGACATTTTTACCAACACTTAGCGCTACTTTTTACACATCGTTACTTCTATATTTATACAGTCTGCTTTTTCAGGGGATTGGTAGATCCTCTGGTGTGCATGAAATAGCTGCCGTCACATTGTGTGGATTATATGTTACACTCTACATAATCGTTAATGAAGTCAGTGCGTCGTGATTACCCAACAGCTTCAAACACTTCCTGCAGGTATGACTGAGAGGGACAACTATTCACGTGTAGCTGGTAGACACACGTGCGGAGCAGTGACTGATCCTCTCACTCTCACCCCACCTTACCTTAGAAAATTCCAGCCCCAGCCATCTCCTGATCCTGTCTGACAGTTACAAAACCCAGTAATCCTGTAAGGTGGCATCGACATGGCACAGAGAGGGGAACCATCGTCAGACAATATCCACCCACACATTCCTTCCACCACCTGACAGAGACGCTTCTATTCTTTCATACACTGTTATAGCATTTACTGGGCATAGACTCAGTTTTATGTCACCATGAAAATGGCAAGGGAAGTGGTACTGTGCACACACGTGGAACACGGACAGACACTGAGAATGCTTACAGACCAGGGAAGTGCTACTTTGCATGTAACTATAAATGAAAATAAGGACAGATACTAGGAATGACATCTAGCTTACAGGCAAGGGAAGTGGCACTGTGCATGTATCAATAAATGCGAAATAAGGATCGTTATTGAGAATGACATCCAGCGCGCAGAGTAGAGGAAGTGGTGCAAAGCAGGTGCCTAAATGCAGAATAAGGAAATACAGAGAATGACATCCAGTTTACAGACTAGGGCAGTGGTACTGTGCATGTATCTATAAATGCAAAATAAGGATAGATAATGAGAATGACATCTAGCTTACAGACAAGGGCAGTGGTGCTGTGCATGTATCTATAAATGCAAAATAAGGATAGATACTGAGAATGACATCCAGCTTACAGACTAGGGAAGTGGTACTGTGCATGTATCTATAAATGCAAAATAAGGATAGATACTGAGAATGACATCCAGCTTACAGACTAGGGAAGTGGTACTGTGCATGTATCTATAAATGCAAAATAAGGATAGATACTGAGAATGACATCCAGCTTACAGACTAGGGAAGTGGTACTGTGCATGTATCTATAAATGCAAAATAAGGATAGATAATGAGAATGACATCTAGCTTACAGACAAGGGCAGTGGTGCTGTGCATGTATCTATAAATGCAAAATAAGGATAGATACTGAGAATGACATCCAGCTTACAGACTAGGGAAGTGGTACTGTGCATGTATCTATAAATGCAAAATAAGGATAGATACTGAGAATGACATCCAGCTTACAGACAAGGGCAGTGGTACCAGGCAAGTGCCTAAGGACAGATACCGAGAATGATAGCATCACCTACAGCAATGGAAGTGGTACTGTGCACTTGTGTATAAATGAAGAAAATGGACAGATACTGGGAATGACATCCACCTCTCAGACCAGGGAAGTGGTACTGTGCACCTGTGTACAAATGCAGAAAAAACAGATACTGAGAATGACATCCAGCTTACAGACAAGGGCAGTGGTGCTGTGCATGTATCTATAAATGCAAAATAAGGATAGATAATGAGAATGACATCTAGCTTACAGACAAGGGCAGTGGTGCTGTGCATGTATCTATAAATGCAAAATAAGGATAGATAATGAGAATGACATCTAGCTTACAGACAAGGGCAGTGGTGCTGTGCATGTATCTATAAATGCAAAATAAGGATAGATAATGAGAATGACATCTAGCTTACAGACAAGGGCAGTGGTGCTGTGCATGTATCTATAAATGCAAAATAAGGATAGATAATGAGAATGACATCTAGCTTACAGACAAGGGCAGTGGTGCTGTGCATGTATCTATAAATGCAAAATAAGGATAGATAATGAGAATGACATCTAGCTTACAGACAAGGGCAGTGGTGCTGTGCATGTATCTATAAATGCAAAATAAGGATAGATAATGAGAATGACATCTAGCTTACAGACAAGGGCAGTGGTGCTGTGCATGTATCTATAAATGCAAAATAAGGATAGATAATGAGAATGACATCTAGCTTACAGACAAGGGCAGTGGTGCTGTGCATGTATCTATAAATGCAAAATAAGGATAGATAATGAGAATGACATCTAGCTTACAGACAAGGGCAGTGGTGCTGTGCATGTATCTATAAATGCAAAATAAGGATAGATAATGAGAATGACATCTAGCTTACAGACAAGGGCAGTGGTGCTGTGCATGTATCTATAAATGCAAAATAAGGATAGATAATGAGAATGACATCTAGCTTACAGACAAGGGCAGTGGTGCTGTGCATGTATCTATAAATGCAAAATAAGGATAGATAATGAGAATGACATCTAGCTTACAGACAAGGGCAGTGGTGCTGTGCATGTATCTATAAATGCAAAATAAGGATAGATACTGAGAATGACATCCAGCTTACAGACAAGGGCAGTGGTACCAGGCAAGTGCCTAAGGACAGATACCGAGAATGATAGCATCACCTACATATCTCAGGTACACATCTCCGGTGCATATCTCAGGTACACATCTCGGGTGCATATCTCAGGTACACATCTCCGGTGCATATCTCAGGTACACATCTCCGGTGCATATCTCAGGTACACATCTCCGGTGCATATCTCAGGTACACATCTTTTTGGTGCATATCTCAGGTACACATCTCTATCAGTGCATAGCTCAGGTACGGCTGATACACTTATCACATTTAGCCTGTACACATGTTACTTACAACTGGTGGATTTATCTGTATATATACATACCTGCCGTACATTTAGCACCGTTGAAATCCTGTGTAACAATATTGTAATGTACCTTACTACATGCGTCCAGATACTACCAGCCGCAATACTCTGCTCTCACACACATGGTACAAGCCTTGGTAGCCAGTTATTTCATAATAGACAGCGCACACACACACCACATTCATTCACACATCTTAGTACACACTTAGGGACACTTACCAGTCATACACAGTGCACACACCTCACTAATCACATATAGTTGGCACACACCTCACTGGTCACATATAGTTGGCACACACCTCACTGGTCACACACAGCTGGCACACACCTCACTGGTCACACACAGTTGGTACCCACCTCACTGGTTACACACAGCTGGCACACACCTCACTGGTCACACACAGTTGGTACACCTCACTGGTCACACACAGCTGGCACACACCTCAATGGTCACACACAGCTGGAACACACCTCACTGGTCACACACAGCTGGCACACACCTCACTGGTCACATACAGCTGGCACACACCTCTTTACAGATTATGTACTGCATACACCTTATATAAAAGTCCCAGCACACAGACACACACTTACACAAATACACTTGTCAAACATTTCACACACACAGCGAGCCCA
Source organism: Limnodynastes dumerilii (assembly GCA_011038615.1). Taxonomy (NCBI): domain Eukaryota; kingdom Metazoa; phylum Chordata; class Amphibia; order Anura; family Limnodynastidae; genus Limnodynastes; species Limnodynastes dumerilii. The sequence goes on from WWET01005162.1 coordinate 11,194, forward strand.
GTACAACGCTTGCATGCTACTTCCTATAGAGCTAGAAGATGTTACTTACACACCCTACTGCCAGCAGGTACACAGACCGTGAGTAACTGGGGAACACATTGTGTACAGTGTAGACAGGTAGTGTAGGGTGGCTGCAGCTGACTTACCTCCCAGGTGAGTGCTGGTCGCCTCTGTCCTGTGTCTGTGTGTTGCCTGTGTCCTGTGTTGTTCCCACTGTCTCTCTCTCTCTCCTCCTCCTCCTGTGTGTGATCTACTTTCCTGGTATCACTCCCCTCTCACTGTGAATATGTGTGTTAGTGGGTCAGACATTGCATAACCAAACGTCACAATCTGTGTGTGTCTGGGGGCTGAGGAGAGTGGGAGGGAGGGAGGAGAGAGGAACAAGCTCAGCCACAGCAATGAGGGATAGACCTGAGCTGATAAAAATAGACCACTATTGTCTGCAGGATCCCTACCCTGCAGAGCTTGCACTCTACTAAACGCAGCGATGACGATTTAATGTAAAAGTAGAAAAAAAAACCAGCAAGAAATATAATTTATCCTCAAAATACACAAAAAACTGCAAGAGTGAAAAAAAATCCTGACCTGCGGAGCTTACACTCTAAGGCCTTTATTCAGAGTACCGGACGTATAACATATACGTTCAGTGGTTAGCGATTTTTACTAATGCACATGCGTAGTCATTTTTTAACATAATCTACGTATCTTTTTCTTACGTAGATTGCGTAAATGTGGTCTTTCTGAATACGGGCCTAGTAGAGGGAACGTGTAAACTTTTAGGGCCAGATTTACTAAACTGCGGGTTTGGAAAAGTGGAGATGTTGCCCATAGCAACCAATCAGATTTTAGCTCTCACTTTCCCATTACATACTAGGGAATGTCAGCTAGAATCTGATTGGTTGCTATGGCCACTTTTCCAAACCCGCAGCTTAGTAAATCTGGCCCTAAGAGTTTATTCTATACCGGTGGCTGTCACTTCATACTCGTGACCAACACGTTATGTTATCAGATTACTGACAACTAGTTATTTACTTATTTTAAAGGAGAAATAAATGATGGTGAATTTTATTATTGCTAAGAGATGACAGAGAGATTGATATACAAGGCACACAAATGCAACAGAGTCTGGATCCAGACTTAAGAAGGAGCTTGTCATAAAGGACCTGATTCACACTTAAGAATCTTCTTAAAATAAGAACATAAAGTTACTCCTGGGCAAAACCATGTTGTTTTCGGGGGGAGTCAAGGTAATTGTATTCTTTGCATGCAGGGATATATCTTTCAATTGCTTACTGCACACAGATACTGACCAGCGTTACTATCACACTGTTATTTAGACTTGGGATAGGAAACATCACCTCTCAACTCTAATACTGTGTGCAACAGATGAAATATGACTCCCCTGCAATCACCATGGTTTAGCCCAGGAGTAACTTTCCTCTCTTAGGACCTGATTCACACTTAAGAACGCGATAGGTTCCTAAATATACGCAACTAGGCCCTGACTCAGAGATTGAAAATAAGAACTTAAAGTTACACCTGGGCTAAACCATGTTGATTTCAGGGGAGTCAAATTTCATTTGTTGCAACAGTACTATAGTTAAAAGGTGATGTTTCCGAGCTCAAGTCTAATTAGCAGTTTAAAAGTGAAGCTGATCAGGTATCTGTGTGCAATAAGTAAAAGCAAAGCATTCTCCCTGCATGCATAGAATAACATTCACTTGACTCCCCCTGAAATCAACATGGTTTTGCCCAGGCGTAACTTTAAGTTCTTATTTTCAGTCTCTGAATCAGGCCCT